>BSBK01004874.1:1165000-1360000 GCA_027943335.1 Chamaecyparis obtusa
TTATCCTCTATGATAATAGTATTATCTTCTGCAATATATTATCCTCTGTGATAAGCTGTAATCTCAATATATCCTCTACGATATATAATGTAAGTTGTAATCTCAATGCTTACCCTCTATGATATAATCTTCAGCCAACGATCTAAATATATTTTTATATCCTTTGGTGTGTATCAATGTATCTGATAATATAATCCATGATAATTTTTATTATCTTCTATCTTGAAATGTCACGCATAGAATGCTCAAACCTAATGCTATACGCTTGTCAGGTATTCAATCTATCCGCGTTAGAACACCCACTATGTATTTTATGTATGATGTTTAACTACTCCCTTTGTCTGATTTAAAGAATGGTATTTGATTGATCCTCTAACCTTTTCTTACATTTGCAGCCTCACTCTAATACCATGTTAAGTTTTAGGATCACTATGTATTTTCTAAATGCACAAATCTCTTGCATTTATATTGAGAATGAGTCAAGAAGAGAGATGTCCCTTAATGATAGATGTCTATTCACTATTATATAATTAATATAATGATAATTATGATTATATATATATATATATATATATATATAAGTATATATATACATAATATCTCTTGATTCATTATTATATTAATTTCTATAATATTTACATAATTATATATATTGAAGTTTATATATACATCTCATATATACTAAATATACATATATACATATCATCACTAGTATTAACTCATGGTGTTTATCCATCTGAAGCTACAAAACATCAACATAGGACCCAAACCTTCATCCACGAACATGCTTTGATCCATAGATCAATCTGTAAATCTTCGCAACAAGTCGGCCAAGATCACTAACACACCATAGAAAAATCACTAAATATGATCACATAACCCAATGCTACCCAAAAACATGAATAGGAAATAATCTAGAAAAATCATAAAACAACATGAATTACCACAAGAGCAATACAAACATCTCTATCTCATGATTTACAACTGTCTCTGCATTATTCATTAGGAACACTAAACATCAACCGATATCACTCAAGAAAAATATCTTTCCAGCATCCAAATCACAAACCATCTGAGCTAAGGACAAACATCCATGTCATTAACTTACCACTAGGTTAGCAACCAAAAATATTGCATAATTGATCCTCACTGAACCAAAAATTGTAACATTGTTATCTCTAGAATAACCAAAAAATTATCCTCTGATAAATCACTCATAACTTCCACAATTCTCAATGTGAACCTCTGTAAATTGAAAAAGATCAAGTACAAACATTCCACAACACTTCTACAGCTTCGCAATAATTAATCTTCAATATACTATCTATACCATTCAGAAATTTTTCACTAAACAATCCAGGGAATAAAGAAATATGTTGACATCGATGACAAAACATCAATATTAGCACATATATGCATGAAATATCCAAACATCTCCCCCTTTGGCATTGATGGAAACATATGATGTGAACAACCAAATCAATTCACAAAGCAAAAATTAACTACAATATATCAACTACTCCCCCTAAATTTGACACTTGATGTTCTCATGGCAATCTCTCCCTTCATTTCTTCCTTGTTTTTCACATGATTATCTATCTCCCTTTGACATCAATGGAAAAGGCACATATATGAACTAAGTAATAAAATTCAAAAGTAAAAATCTAAATAAAATACCTCACAAAACCACCTACTTTCCCTAAGGAGAAGTCCAAAAAGAACCAATCCAGAATGAAAAATAATCTTTGATAAATCACTAGATTGGTGCAAATCCATAAATCTCTAGCTTTGATTAAGAGGGGCTATCACCCTAATCTTACCTCAAGGACACTCAAAAGTATCCTTTAGCAAGGGCTTCATGAAGATATTTTCAATTCATTCTTTTGTAGACACATATTCAAATATGACTTTTTTTTTATGAATAGAGGCCTTTTCTATTAAAAATATAAAAGTACAGTATTCACAAAAAAGGGGTCAGGGGAAAAAATTCACCCCGCAAGTCACTCAGCACTTAGGTCGGAATCATACAACTATTCATCAAAAAAGCATATAAAAAGAGAAACCCTCAAGCTACAAGAGCAATATTAGAAGAGCGAGGAGGACCTCTATCATCAGGATTGCCCCAAATATTGGGCCTAAGAGCTTGATCAGGAACAACCCAGCCATCTTCTAGATCTTCTTTTTCCAGCTCTCCTTCCTCTCGCCTAGGTGAGATAGCAAGAGCTAGGCAAGGGAACTTGTCTTGATTGGCAAGGACAAAGGCTAAGGGGCCGAGCAATAGCAGCAATAGTAGAAGCAAGCACAGGAGGCAAGCCAAAACCCACATCCCTCTGAGGAGGAGGAGAGGCGGACTGGCGGCGCCATTGGTGTGGAGTCCTGGAGTGTCTGGCAAAGGAACTCTGGCTACAACATTGGCCCCTAGGTGGCATATAGTCATCTGAGAGATAATTTGAAGGCACTCAAGCCATAGTACACAGGGCATTGCCCCAGTGCTGAAGTAGCTCCTACAAATGAGTAACCTCTAAGGCCACTTTATCCACTTGCACCTGAATCTACATCATGACATTATTACAAATACATGCCTTAGCATAAAGAGAAACATGAATATCCAGAGAGCTATGAGAAAAAAAGTATAGAATTTCAATCTTTTTATAAGGTAAACAAAATCTTCATCCTGAAAGTATGCAATATCTGGGTGTACTGGGAAGGCATTCTGGGAGGGTCACCAAGAAGTGCCATATGCCATGAAAAAGGTTCAAGCCCGAAAGGAGCAAAGAGGTCATGCATCTAGACCCAATAATTCTGGGCACGATGACAAAACCAAAAAATGTGCATGAGCATCTCAAAATGACCACAAAAAGGGCATTTAGGATCAGGAAGCCCCAAATGCATGAGTCTAGCTCCCAAAGGCAAGCCCTATTATAACAAACACCAAGCAAAATGAGTAATTTTAGGCTTAGTGATGGAATCCCAAATAGTACAAAATTTCTAGCCCTAACTCTTCTGAGAAGAAGAGACATGCCAATGTTGGTTGAGAGAATCAATCATGGGCAAATGAGGCACCAACCAAGAATACCCAAGCTTGGGTTTGTAACTGGTGAAGGGCATAGCAGGATACCATTTCCAGTCCTTCCACCAAAGGTCTAATAGATTGGATTCCCAACTTGCGTAGGAGATGAGGCGGGATAGCCGAAACCAGTAGGTCAAAATTCTAACGATCTGGGCAGATGAGCTAGAATTGAACCTGGAGATCATCCCAAGATCTGAGATTCATAGTGGCTCTAGAGAAAAGATCCTTCAGGGTTTGAATGCCATGCTTGTGAAATTGAAGAGCACTAACCCCTGGAACTCTAGCAAGAGGAATCCCTTGTTGAGCAAAAAGAGGGGACCACCAGACATTCTACTAGTTGAAAGAAAGACCATCCCAAAAACCATTTCCAACCTAATGGAGCCAGGGCTTGATAGACTCCTAGGCTCTTCAAATACTTTTGGTGACAAAAGTACCCTAGATTTGAATGGGTTCCTTCATAACCAGAAGGGCTTGAAATCCAATCCCCTTCTAGGAAGGCTTGTGAAGAGGAAAGCCTAAGGAAATGCAGTGTTGAAGCAAAATTTTCCAGGCCTCATTGCTTATGAGACACCACATAACCCATTTGGCACAAAGGGTGTGACCCTGCTTCTGGGTATCAAGTAAACCAAACCCACTTGAGATTTTAGGGAGGCAACAGAAATCCTAGGCATCTCTATGAAAGCCTTGGTGATCAATACCAGAAGCCCAAAGGAAATCCTACAATAATTTCTCGAGCTTCTTATAGGAGGATTTTGAAGGAGCCCAATAAGAGGAGTAATACACATGCGTGGCTGCCAGGACCTTGGAGCAAATCTAGAATTTTCTAGCGAGAGAGAGCAGCTTCGTGATCGAGTAGGTAAGCTTTTTTTCAATTTTAGCAAGAACCACATTCCATAGATCCGTAGGGTGAGCTTGAAATGCAAAGGGAATGCCAAGAAAGTAGAAAATTTCCCCATGTTGGATCTTGGTCCAACCAAATTGAGAAAACCAAGGAGGCTCGGGAAGAGCTGACTGTCTGTAGCAGAAGGTTTTGTGTCATTGAATGGCCAAACCAGAGGCAAGACAAAAAGTATCTAAACACTGAAAGGCTGCCTTGATATTTTCTTCATCCTCTTCCAAAGTGAGGAAGGAATCATCTACAAAATGGCCATTGACTAGCTGTTGAGACAAATCCAGCAAGTAGATTCCCTGAACATTACCCATAGAAATGGAGTGAGCAAGCAAGTAGCCAAAACCCTCAGTAGCTAGAACATACAAGGTCGGAGCTAGAGGATAGCCTTGCTGAATGGAATGGAAAAGCCCAAAGGTAGATGACTATTAGTCATTGATGGTAATGCAAGCAGAGGCATCATTGAAGAGCATCTGCATAGATTGAAGAAATCTGGGTCCAAAACCCATAGCGTGAAGCATCGCAAGGATAAAAGGCCATTCAATACGATCATAGGCTTTAGCAAAATCAATCTTAAGAAAGAGGGCTTTTTAGTGAGACTTACAAGCCCATTCCATACCTTCCCACACAACAATTATGTTGTCAAGAATAAATCTTGACTTAATGAATCATGTTTGCTCGTGCTGAATAATCTACGGAAGCATGTGACAAAGCTTGAGAGCCAGCACCTTGGAAATGATCTTATAAGAGACATTGAGCAAGGTGATATGCCACTAGTTACAAATGTCCTCAGGATCCCCAGACTTGGAAATAAACTTGATATTGCCTTGGTTAATGATACCCCCAAGAGATTGGGTATGATACGCTTCCAGGTAGACCTGGTGAAGATCAGGACCAATGGCATCCCAAAGGGCCTTGTAAAACTCACAAGGGAAGCTATCACAACCAGGGGCTTTATCATTAGCCATGGTGAACATTGCTTCACAAAGATCCTACAAGGAAAGTAGTTGATCACATAAGACATGTTGAGCAGGGGAGACACATTGTGACACAACTGTGGTACAATTAGCAAGAGCTTTCTCATAATGACAAACAAAGGCTTGCAAAACATCAAGAAGCTCCATGAGGAAGTTATGACCTTCTTTGATTCTGGTTATGCCCTTACTGGTATGACAAAGAAAGATGGCAGAAAAAAATTCTTTAGAAGCTTGGTCTCCAACCTTTAACTAGTGGAGACATGCTTTGATCTGGGCTCCTCTGGCAGAATAGTTGTTAGCCACTTGTTTCTGATGACACAACTTAGCAAGATTAAGTTGCAAATTTTGATTGAAGGGGTCCTGGGCTAAGGCCTTGGTGGCAACACGTAAGGCTTTGGTGTTGACATCATAGGCTCTATGGTGACACTTGGCTAGCTGTCTGCCATAAATGCGCAAGAAACAAGTAGTACACCTGATGGCATCATTCCACCATTGAATCCAACCTGTCAACTAAGTGGGTCTAGGCTCAAGGTTCCAAACCCAATGAATGTGGGCCATAGTACACAGATGGTGAAGGATAGAAGTATTAAAGAAAAATTTCATGGTGGGAGGCCTAGCCTTAGCTGTCTACCAAACAACATTAAATTGTATGGGAAAGTGGTCTGACAAGGTCACATTAACAAGAGGAGTGACCGGTAAAACTTTCTTTTCAGAAAAAGAGAAAAAAGATTGTGTCGAGATCATAGCACAATCAAGATTTTTATGAATTCTATCATAGGAGGCCCTGTAATTAGACCAAGTGTGTCAAACCCCATCAGAATGGTGGCGGCCCACATTGGGATCAAAAAGCCCTAATTTATTATGCATGTAGTACTAGGCTTCTCTTTCCCCATCTATCCATTGAAAAGGCAAGAGGCCATCCTTGTCAGACGCCATCTCCACCATATTAAAATCACCACAAAAAAGCTAGGTAGCAAGTGGTAGAGAATCCGCAAGCCAGTACCAAAGGTGAGATCTCTCCACAGCATCATTAGGAAATTTGACTTATTTTTCATTCACCATATCCTTCAAGAAATGATACTTTATAAATATATGTTTCATTTTTTAATGCAACACAAGGTTTTTTGAAATATTGATAGCACTTTAATTGTCACAATAAATAACAATAGGTTCACTAAAACTTATTCTAATGTCTTCCAATATTTTCTTCATCCAAACTACTTGATTACAGTTCATAGAAACAACATACTCAACTTCAACAATAGATTGGGATATAAAAGTTTGTTTCTTACTGGACCAAGAGACTAACTTCCTCCCCAATAAGAATGCTCTACTTGTAGTACTTTTCCTATCATCCACATTAATTTTCCAATTGACATTAGTATAAACACACAATGTAAGATCATCATCCTAATTAGGATGTCATAGTCCATAATCCACTATCCCTTTCAAGTATATGAATATCATCTTAACAAGAAAAAAAACATGTGATTCCTTCATTTTTTCTTGAAATCTCACAATAATGCAAATAGTATTCATTATGTCTGATCTATTCTGAGTCAAGTATAGAAACCCATCAATCTTTAATATGTCCCTTTTCTAATTAACAAGAGGGGAATCATAATTCTTGGTCAATTTGCAACCAGTAACCATAAGATTTCCAATAGGTTTAGAATCATCCATTCCAAATCTATTTAACAACGCCTTCACATACTTAGACTGTGATATGAAAATCCCTTTTTTTGATTGAGTAATTTTAAGACCAAGAAAATATTTCATCTCACCTATCATTGACATCTCAAATTTATTTTTCATGTCATCAGCAAAATCTTTACTCAACTTGTCATTTCTGCCAAAAATGATATCATCCAAAAATACTTCAACAATCAAGATATTGTCATAATCAAATTTGAAATACAAATTACTATCAACAGATCCTTCACTAAAACCAAGCTTCATCAAATATTTATCTAACCTTGCATACTGGGCTCTTGGTTCTTGTTTCAATCCAGACAATGATTTCTTCAATCTGAAAACCATGTCATCTTGAGTAGTCAAAGGAAATACATTAGGTTGTTCAATGTAAACTTCCTCTTCCAATTCTCCATTCAAGAATGTAGACTTAACATCCATCTAATAAACCTTGAAATCTTTATAAGTAGCATATGCAAGAAAGATTATATCAACTTCAATTCTAGGAATAGGAGAACAATTTTGCTTAAAATCAATACCTTCCATCTATGAATATCCTTTGCAAACCAATATGGTTTTATTCCTTACCACTTCACCATATTCATTTAGTTTGTTTCTGAAAACCTATTTTTTTAAATCACATTTTTTCCTTCAGTCTGGGAACTAAGATCCATATTTTGTTCTTTTCAATATGTTCCAACTCTTCTTTAATTTCCTTAACCCAACTTTCATCTTTGCAAGCTTTATCAACATCTTTAGGTTCAACTTTAGAAATCAAATGAATTTCATCTCTGATTCTAGCATGTTTTCCTCTAGTTATGATACCCTGATTTTAATCACCAATAATCTAATTTTTAGAATGATTCATCCTTGCATACCTTGGAGTCTTTAAATCTTATTTTGTAGCAGACTCTTGATTTTATACATCTTCCTCACTTAGAACTTCTCCATCATGTTTTATTGATCCATTTTGATTTTGATTTTGATTTTGCACTTGTATAATATGATTTTCCTCCTCATCATTGAATTCAAACTAAATGAATTGACCTGATTTTGATAATTCTCATTAAATTTCACATTATCACTCTCAACTATCTTTCTTAGCTGATTGTTAAAACATTTATAAGCTTTTCTCTTTGTATAATAACCAAGAAATATACCTTCATCACATCTAGGATTAAACTTTCCTAAATATTCATCTCTCTTGATATAACAATTTCATTCCAAAAATTATAAACTACTTCACTGTGGAAACATGACTGTATCATCAGAAAATGGAAGCATTTTCATTTAGGACTGATTTAGCCCACCAATTAGGTGGTTTGGGGTCATTTCAAATGCCTTAAATGGGTCTCTGACTTGTTTATGTCTTTTCCCCTATTTTGCCCTATTTTCCACTTATTTCCAGCCTATTTCTAGCACTTGGCTCTATGAATTTGAGGTTCTTGACCTCAGGGTCAAGGTCAACCTTCTGGGTCAAGGTTGACTTTGACCCTGACCTATGTTAGGGATAGGTCAGGGTCAACCTCGACCCTAACCCTGGGTTTAAAATTTTAGATTCTGAGGGTTTCTGGATTTTGGGTTTCAGAAAGATTTATTTCCCACTTCTGGGTCGGCTGTTTCTGGCTTCGAAATGGTAAACTCTTAAATTATATTTAATTTAGGTTCACTTCCAAGGGTATAGGCCTAATGGAAATGTATTTCTCCTATGTCCGCCTCTCTAGAAGTTTGTGCCCTAGACTAGTATAAAAGTAAGCTTTCTCCTCTCATTTCAAACATCCTACATCACTCAATCAAAGACAAGCAAGATCAATGAAGTGTGCAAGCCATCTTTCAAGCATTCATGTTCTCCATTGAAGGTCAAGGATTCAAGCATTCAAGCCTTTGAAGGGATTTGGTTCAAGCATTCAAGATTTATCATTTAATCCCTAGATCTATCCATCATGGTGGTGTGATATTCTTTCAAGATCCTTTGTTCATCTTCAAGATCTACTCATTCTTCCTTCAAGGTGGATTCCAAGCATACAATCATGGAGGTTTTGATTTACATTTATTAGTGTCGAGTTCAAGCTTTCACATCAACAGTCCAAGCTTTCACATTAACATACTTGTTTATATTTCAAATACAATTGCATATCTATTGAATGTCATAGCTTCGTTGTTAGATTTACTTCTACTACTTGCTAGCATTCTCTATTTCAATTATATTTCAAGGTTGATTCCAAATCGGGGTTTGACCAAGGCAAACCCCTCATCCAAAAAACAAAACCATTTTTCTTGCAAGAATAGGTGTAGAATAGTGAATTACAAAACAAATCTGTATACCCTTTTCGATAAACTTTCGGGATCCGCAAATAGAATTTTCATCAGAGCAGCGTAGGTCAAGGTCGACATAAAGGGCTCAAGGTTGAACTTTCTCAAAAAAGGAAAATATTTCTGGGTTTTCTCTGTCTCTGTGTTTCCAGGCTAGATCCAGTTGCAGAATTTCTAAAAACTGGGTACAGACACCAGAAAACTATATTTCCAAGATATGCTACCTTTCAAGATAACTGTTTATGTTTTATTAGTTTTATATGTCCACAACATTTTCCATCAGACAACACACACATCATACAAAGATATAAAAATATATCTTTAGATATATTTTTATATCTTACAATGACCATAAAAAAGTTCATAAGGAGTCTTACCAGTGCCATGCTTTATCTAAGCTCAGTTCAATGTGTAGACTGTAGTACTCATGACTTCTCTTTAGTACATCCATGATACATTTCCTTCCATCATCATAGTTCTTGCAGTGTCAAGAATATATGTGTTCCTTCGATTTGTAATTCCATTCTCTTGTGGGGTTCGAGGAGTTGACATATGTCTTCTTATTTCATTCTCTTTGTACTATACATTAAATTCTAATGAATTAAATTATCTACCTCTATTTGATCTCAAACATTTCAGCTTTATTCCTCTTGAGTGTCAACCATGGCTCTAAAGATCTTTAATTTATCAAAAACTTCAAAATTTTCCTTAAAAAATGTAACCCACACCGTCCTTGCATAATCATCAATGAATAGTAGGAAATATTTATCACCATAATAACTCCTAGTCCTAGTAGAACCACATTGTTAGAATAACTAAGAGGGGGGAATTAGTTATCCACAGTCCCAAATACAAAATGTATATCCAAAAACAATTTAAACAAATTCCTGCAGCTCGGTAACATAGAATAGTAAATTATCTGTGCTTTTACCGATTACCAGTTAATAACTTATAGTAACTACAAATCAAATCAAATATGCAACATGTAAAGTATGATATCCATCAATCATCACAATCAACACATAACACAAGAGATTTAACGTGGAAACCCTGTAAAGGGAAAAACCACCTGGGACCGGTAACCCAAAATTGTTCACTCTTCTGAAGTGAGCTCGGTGAAGAGCCAACCCTGTTAAAGGTTACAAAACATACTGTAAGGTGTGAACTTGTTAGAGGATTTAACACTAACTGTTATCATCCAACCAACATTCACTATGGGGTTGACAGGATAACAAATGTACATTCTATGAATGACATTACAAGACTTTCTAGTCTACTCGGTTAAGAGATTTATCTGATTACAATGGTTAAATTGTAACAGCAGGTGATCTGAATACAATACAACTTGATTTGCAGATGTACATATCTATATTATGCTCATTCAAATCCTCTAATCAATATATCAATTCTGTTCAACAATATTCAGTAACTTACTATCTCTTGGTTATAGCTTTCTGACGCTCGGTAATCTCTGCAGTTCGATTCTCCTTAACTAGTTTGATCAGGCATGCATGAAGCTTGTTCATGCAATATCTCTACATTATTCTTTCCTCCGGCATGAGTTTCATAATGAAACCCTAGTCTCTTAAATAGACAAGTAAACCATTTTCTTTTCATCCATCAAATTTTTCCTCTTAATCTCCTTTGTTGATTTTGCCACTTAAACCTTCCTCGGTTGATGTGTCAGTAACATGTTTCAATTCTATCCTTTAGATCTTCCTTGAATTTTGCTAGCCATTGATCTCATAAAAAACTTTATCTTTTCACTCCATGATCATCTACTTTATAGCTCATCAACTTCTGTCGGCTAAACTAATCATTTAGTTCTTTTTTTCATTCTCGATTAACAAAGAAATGCATCGGTGAACACAAGCTTGGTTTATACTGTGCTCGGTATACACTACACTACTTGGTGTATACTGGAATGCTTCATTAACTGACCACACTACTTTGTAATAGTTTTCTCCCAACTTCATAATAGATTAATGCAACATAATCAAGTTAACAATATGAACTCATAGACTCACCAATAAGTTACCAAAGCTATTCCTTATCCTGATATGTCATATCCATCTTCCTCCATGTAGATATCTTGGTTCTTCATCTTTCTCTTCTCTTCTACAGATGTGTAGATGTTTGCAACTTCATGATAAGTACTATCAAAACTAGTTGACATCAATGACAACATAAAACTGATTCAATTATCTTACATAACAATTCAGTGCTTGGTGATCTCTAATCACTTGAAGTTCTTCAATCAGGTTCTCAATCAATTGTAGTTCATCACACATAAATATGCATGCACCAAATCTAACAATCCATTTGAAGAATATGTCTTTCTTTTAAAGGTAGATCTTGTTAGATTTACCAAATAACATTCCTTTCACATCGTATCATTAGGATTCAAAAATCTAGGTAGATCTCTTACAACATTTGTAGCACTTATCTTCACAAAGTTATCAAAGTTTACACGACAAAGTATCTTATGCCATAACCAACTATCATCAATTCTAGCAATAAAACATTTATTCTATGTGCTATTTAAATGAAAAATATTACCTCTGGTCTTAGTACTTGATGCAATCTCATTTATAGAACTTCCTTTGACTATGCACTTTTCATCCTTGAATTCCAATATGTATTCTTTGTTAGAGTAATAAAGTGTTTATTGATTAATTAAATCATATTTGATTTAATTACTAAGTCACTTATTATCTCTTTATGCTTAAGCTAAACTTTAGGCATATAATAATTAATTATTTTATTAATTATTATTGTGCAACCTAGGTTTTACCTTTTTAGGTTTTCAGATATCCTTTTATAAGGATTGATCTCCTTTGTTTTAATAACTTTTGTAACAGATTATTCATTATTGAATTGCAACTTTTATTTTTGCACATCAAGAATGATTTCTCCTCTCTTGTGGATCAATGTGTTCAGGTCTCTATAGCTTCTTGCTTCTTCTCTCTCTTTCTTGATAGGTGTTTGCATGCATGTTTTCTTGGGAGTTGTGGGTTGTTTACTCATCAACTCCAATATGGTATCAGAGCTTCAGATCTATTTGCCCCTGTCCTCTTCTTGAGAGATTTGGTCGTGTTTGTTAGATCTACCTTTTTAGAGGGTTTTCTGTCAAATATGGGGGGACCTATTTTGTTGGTCATCTTAGCTTCAAATGGACCTCACAGTTGTGTTCACAGTGTCCAAGAACCCCTAAATCCATATAAAATTTGTCCAATTTGGATAAAGTTGGAATCTGTGGTAAATTTTTTACAGTTGGCCTTGGCATGGATTTCAAGGCACTTTGGGCCCAAACAGACCTTGCCATTGAGCTCACAACACCCAAAAACCCCTAGATCCATATGAGGCACATCCAATTCAGACGCCATTTCTTTTTTAGGAAATTTTTTTTTACATGCCAGGCTGTACAACCTTGGCACACAAATCGAGGTAGAAACCTTATGGCCCTAGCATGAAAATTGAGGCAAAATTGTACCAATTTGCCATGCAAATTGATGCAAAAATTTTTACTATCTAGTACATAAATTAAGACAAAAAAATGGCACACAAATCAAGGCAAAAAGTCGTATGACCTGGCACAGATCCTGAGGTGCACATGTGATTTTAAATTATTATTATTATTGTCAGTGACGGCCATTTGGCCATCAAATTTAAGCCCATAGATTAGATGTAGCCTTACCCCAGGGGCCTTTTTGCCATGACAGCCATACGACTGCCAATTTTAAGCCCATTAATTACTGACGTCAACATGCATCAGCACTATTTTATACTATTTTTTGGGCCCATCAGCATACCTGTGGTTTTTTGCTCATAACTTGAGCATACGGTGTCAAAATTGAGCAAACGAGATATCATCAAAAAGATAGTTCTGAGCTCTATCTAGATCTGAGGGTCTGAATTTCTGACTTTGCTTTTTTATAGTTTTTTACTGTCAAAGATATATGTTCATTTTTTTCACTCTGGGAGCTCTATCTTGCGCATGCTCAGCTTATACTGTGCTCGATATACACTACACTGCTCGGTGTATACTAGAATACTTCATTAACCGACCACACAACTTTGTAACAGTTTTCTCCCAACTTCATAACAAATTAATGCAACATAATCAAGTCAACAATATGAACTCATAGACTCATCAATAAGTTACCAAAGCTATTCATTATCCTCATCTTTCATATCCATCTTCCTCCATGTAGATATCTCGGTTCTTCATCTTTCTCTTCGCTTCTACATATGTGTAGATGTTTGCAACTTCATGATAAGTACTATCAAAACTAGTTGACATCAATGACAACATAAAACTGATTCAATTATCTTACATAACAGTTCAGTGCTCAGTGATCTCTAATCACTTGAAGTTCTTCAATCAGGTTCTCAATCAGTTGTAGTTCATCACACATAAATTTGTATGCACCAAATCTAACAATCCATTTGAAGAATATGTCTTTCTTTTAAAGGTAGATCTTGTTAGCTTTACCAAATAACATTCCTTTCACATCGTATCATTAGGATTCAACAATCTAGGTAGATCTCTTACAACACATGTAGAACTTATCTTCACAAAGTTATCAAAGTTTACATGACAAAGTCTCTTATGCCATAACCAACTATCATCAATTCTAGCAATAAAACATTTATTCTATGTGCTATTTAAATGAAAAATATTACCTCTGGTCTTAGTACTTGATGCAATCTCATTTATAGAACTTCCTTTGACTATGCACTTTTCATCCTTGAATTCCAATATGTATTCTTTGTTAGAGTAATAAAGTGTTTATTGATTAATTAAATCATATTTGATTTAATTACTAAGTCACTTATTATCTCTTTATGCTTAAGCTAAACTTTAGGCATATAATAATTAATTATTTTATTAATTATTATTGTGCAACCTAGGTTTTACCTTTTTAGGTTTTCAGATATCCTTTTATAAGGATTGATCTCATTTGTTTTAATAACTTTTGTAACAGATTATTCATTATTGAATTGCAACTTTTATTTTTGCACATCAATAATGATTTCTCCTCTCTCGTGGATCAATGCGTTCAGGCCTCTATAGCTTCTTGCTTCTTCTCTCTCTTTCTGTGATAGGTGTTTGCATGCAGGTGTTCTTGGGAGTTGTGGGTTGTTTACTCATCAACTCTAATATGGTATCAGAGCTTCAAATCTGTTTGCCCCTATCCTCTTCTTGAGAGATTTGGTCATGTTCGTTAGATCTGCATTTTCAAAGGGTTTTCTGTCAGATATGGGGGGACCTATTTTTTTGGTCATCTTGGCTTCAAACGGACCTCACGGTTGCATTCACAGTGTCCAAGAACCCCTAGATCCATATAAAATTTGTCCAATTTGGACAAAGTTGGAATCTATGGCAATTTTTTTACAGTTGGCCTTGGCACAAATTTCAAGGCACTTTGGGCCCAAACAGACCTCGCCATTGAGCTCATAGTGCCCCAAAACCCCTAGATCCATATGAGGCACATCTAATTCAGACACCATTTCTTTTTGAGGAAATTTTTTTTTACATTTCAAGTTGTACGACCTTGGCATGCAAATCGAGGTAGAATCCTTACGACCCTAGCATGAAAATTGAGGTAAAATTGTACCAATCTGCCAGACAAACCAATGCAATTTTTTTTTACTATCTGGCATGTAAATCGAGACAAAAAAAAAATGGCACTCAAATCAAGGCAAAAAGTTGTACGACCTGACACAGATCCCGAGGTGCGCATGTGATTTTAAATTATTATTATTTTTGTCAGCAATGGCCATTTGGCCGTCAAATTTAAGCCCACATATTAGATGTAGCCTTACCCTAGGGGCCTTTTTTCCATGACAGCCATATGATTGTCAATTTTAAGCCCGTTAGTTGCTGACATCAACATGCATCAGCACTATTTTACACTATTTTTTGGGCCCATCAGCATACCTGTGGTTTTTTGCTCATAACTTGAGCATACGGTGTCAAAATCGAGAAAACAAGATATTGTCGGAAAGATAGTTCCGAGCTCTATCCAGATCTGAGGGTTTGAATTTTTTATTTTTCTTTTTATAGTTTTTTTTACTGTCAAAGCTAGATGTTCATTTTTTCACTCCGGGAGCTCTATCTTGCGCATTCGGACTCCGTTTTGGGAAAATGATACATCGTTGGAAAGCTTGTGTTGAGAGATTTCCAGTGCTGTGAGTCTTTTTTCTAGATTTTTCTCCAAGTACCTTTTATTCAAATTTTTGCATTTTTTCAATCTAGTGGATATCTTGGATGTTTCAGGTCCTGGGATCTCTTCCCTTTGAGGGATGACTCATCTTAGGATGTTCTTTTGTTTTAACATCCTTCACTCTTCTTTGAGTAGTGTATACTTCACTTTGGTAGCATTCTTTTATGCACCCGCACTGAGATAAAGTGCCATTCTATTGCATGTATGGGATCTTGCACATGTTTGTGCTCTTTGTACTCACACTCCATTATAAAGTGCCAAGGGGGTTTGATGTTTATCTTTGTTTGCCATCTACTTTTGTCATGTGAGCATTCCTCCAATGACATTAGCCTCAGGTATCTTTATTTGTGTTTGTACTCTCTGTGCACCTTTGATGTTCCTTGTATCATGCAGTTCATATTGGACGATCTTTTCAGTGTACCTATCATACTCCCTTGTTAGCATTGTGGGGGGGTTTCTACTGTTGGTTCTACTACTTCCTTGGTTCGATAGTGTGAGCTATGTATTTAGTATTTGATTTTGTGTACTAGGAGGATGCAGTGGTTGGGTACCTATGCATTCTGGTGAGATGGATCATTTACCATATGGACACTCTTTCTTTCCTATTTTTGGATGCACTCTTCTAGTTTTAATTGATCGACTCTTCAGACTTTGGTGTTTTTATGCCATCTATATTTTTGAGTTCAGGTGTTTTCCTTTGTTTGCCTCCTGATTTGAGTAGTGTCATTTGATGGCACTCGTGCAGATTACAATATTCTGTATCTTCAACTTCGGTTATTTTCCTTTGTTTGCCTCTTGATTCGAGTGGTGTCATTTGAGGGAACTCATGCAGATTACAGTCTTCTCTACCTGGTCATATTTCAGTGGAGGATCTTCAGATCATCAGTTACTTCTTGACAGAGTTTTTAGTTTCTTTCTTCAATGATGTTGTACATGTTCATCCTTGTTCCTATTTTTTGGAACATTCCTAGTTTTGGAGGCTTCTTTAGTCCTTCAGACTAGTCTTTGTCTCTTTTCAGACTAGAGTTTTTTCCATGTGGTTTTCTCTATTTCTCTACTTTAGAGAGACTCTCTTTTGTACTTGGGCACCTGATCAGACCTTTTGTTGCCAACACCCATTTGCTTTCAGTAGTTCTTTCTAGGTTTTTAGCTTCTCCCAAAGTTCATCTTAAGGGGGGGTGTTAGAGTAATAAAGTGTTTACTGATTAATTAAATAATATTTGATTTAATTACTAAGTTGGTTATTATCTCTTTATGCTTAAGCTAAACTTTAAGCATATAATAATTAATTATTTTATTAATTATTATTGTGCAACCTAGGTTTTACCTTTTTAGGTTTTTAGATCTCCTTTTATAAGGATTGATCTCCTTTGTTTTAATAACTTTTGTAACAGATTATTCATTATTGAATTGTAACTTTTGTTTTTGCACATCAAGAATGATTTCTCCTCTCTTGTAGATCAATGCATTCAGGCCTCTATAGCTTCTTGCTTCTTCTATCTCTTTCCGTGATAGGTGTTTGCATTCAGGTGTTCTTGGGAGCTGTGGGTTGTTTACTCATCAACTCTAATATCCTTTACATAATCAAACCTCTTCCTCTGATAAAAAATGGATTATTGTCGCCAAATCTAACAACACCACTATCATACCTTTCTAATTTCACAAATTTGTTCTTATCTCCAGTTATATGATGCAAACAACTACCATTTATCACTCATTCATCTTTTATTTCAACATGTGTAGCTAGGGCTTTTTATTTATTCAAAAAGGTAAGATTATAGCATTTAATAGCAACAAAGAAATCTCATCTTCACTCATTTTAGATTCATCATCAGTTAGACCATCACCAATAATTAGATAAAATTTCTTGTGTTACTTAGGCTGAAACTTGCTAGGCTGAAACTTTTCTACTCTCTTAGGACTTTGAGAAGCAAAATGAACAATCTTATTGGAAATAAAATATTTCAAAGATAGCTTCCCCTTGTACTTACCTACACCCTTGGAGACTCTTTTTGCAATTAGGGCTTCTATCTCTTCCATCTTTCTCTCCTCTTCTTCAATCTCTTCCCATTCATAGCATATCTAGATCCAATCTTAGATGAACTTTCTCCAGACTCATACTTTGGCTCATCCTTAGAAATAGTAGCTTTAAATGCATATTTGTATTTAGGAAGATTTGCATGAAATCTAGTTATTTCAAAAGAAGATAACTTACCAACCAGTTAATCCCTTGTTACTTTAGAAACAATCATAATTTCCTTAATTGTAACAACTTTATTATCATAGGAAGGAGGTAAAGATCTTATAATTTTAGAAACAATCTCATCCTCATCCATTATTCCACCATCGCTTCTGATTTCATAGATAATTTTGGCCACCTTCTGAACATAGGCTTGAATATTTTCATCTTCTCCCATCCTCATGACTTATAGCTTTCATTTCACACTCTACAACTTCTCTTTCTACACAAGTGAGTCTCCTTCATGCAATGCTTCAAACTTTATCCATATCTCATGTGTGGTCTCCAACTTCATGAAATTTTTATATTCAACATCTGATAAGGAAATCAACAAGGCTTTCTTGGCTCTCATGTTATATCCAAAATTCATCTTCTCATCAGTAATAGCAATAGACAAATCTATAGAAGGATGGTAATCTTTATTAGTAACTGGCCAAGACTTTTCTCCAATGCATCTTAAGTGTGTAATCATTCTTCCCTTCCATATAGAAAAGTTGGTTCCATCAAATCTTAGACTCTTCTTATTAAAGGTTTCCATCCCAGATCACCTCAAGTGGTTAAGCTTCATGAAAAAGAGGATCTAGCTCTGATACCAATTGTTAGAAATAAGATAGCACACACAACTGAGAGGGTTGGGGGGGGGGGGGGTGAATCATTTGTGTCCAAAAATAGTTGTGTCAAAACCAAAACTTATTAATACTTAACTTCCTTACTTTATGTGAACATTAAAGAACTAAATTACAATCACAAGAATACATAACACATAACACCAAAAAATTTGCGTGGAAACCCATTTAATAGAAAACCCTTATTGGGGATCAAATCCACTAGATGATGTACTAGCACATATAACCATGTTAAAGGTACAATAGGGTAATTAACATCCATTCAGGAAATACAACTGATGACAACAACCCTAAGGGAAACAAACCTGAGATTACGACAAGAGAAACAATCCAAGGTGGACTACAATCTACCATGGAAAACAATCCACTTGACTTATCAACTGATTGATAGAATATTTGATATGCCAATGCAACTCCAATGAAGTACAAATCTATTCATAATTTATTTCAGATTCCAAGCATGCCTCTTCACACATCCACTAATATATCTATCATTCCACTCAATCTCCTTCTCTCACAATAACAAAGATTACATCTTTAAATACATTCATCAACATATATATTACAAAAAGGTCAGTTGGGGACCTAATTAAAAAGATTAATACACAATCCTTGATGCAATCTAGGACATGTCGACAAAGACATAGCTAGGACTCAAACCATCATCCACGAACATGCTTCAATTCATAGATCACTCTGCAAATCTTCACAACACGCGTTGAACAAGAACACCAAAATGCCATAGACAAATCACTAAATTTTATCACATGACCCAATATGATCCACCAACATGAATAGGAAATGATCTATAAATATAAAAAAGAAACATGAATTACCACAATAACAACACAAACATCTCTATCTCAGAATTCACAATTGTCTCTGCACTGTTCATTAGGAACACTAAACATCAACCTGTGTCACTCAATAAAAATAGTTGTCCATCATCCAAATCATGAACCATCCAAGTTGAGGACACACATCCATGTTGTTAACTCACCACCAAGTTAGCAAACAAAAATATTGCATAATCGATCCTCACTAAACCAAAAAGTGCAACATTGTTATCTCTAGAATAACTAGAAAACTATCCTCTGATAAATCACTCATAGCTTCCTCAATTCTCAATGTGAACCTCTAAAACTTTAACAAGATCAAGTACATACATTCCAAAACACTTCTACAACTTTGTATCAATATATCTTTAATATACTATTCTACCATTTAGAAATTTTCATTGAACAATACATGGAATACATAAATATGTTGGCATTAATGTCAACACATATATACATGAAATTTCCAACACTTTCAAGTGACGTTTCATGTTTCGTATACTAGGATCATGAATTTTGAACACCACAAAGAGTTGAGAAACTCTAAGAGCAATATGAAAATTCAGGGGCCGAGTATCTGGCCAAAAGCAAGTAAAAAATGGAAAGGACTCTGGAGTCCCAGATTCTAAAGTACAAAAAAGGGGAATAAAGAAAAATAAAAGAAATAAAAGGTAAGTAAGGGGAAGCACCAAAGGGGGACCAGAATTTTTTCCAAACAAAAATTTGGGATGGGTATACAGATCATAATAAATTTTGACTGGCTAGGAAAAATGCCTTGTTCATTTTAGAACTCCAAAACCTTCTACAACCATTGGAAATATAGGAATATTTTCATTCAAGGTAATTATTAGTACCATAAGTCGGAACTCAACAAAATAAAAAACCATAGAGATCTAGAATACTTATTCAAAGTTCTTTTGTGCGTTCATTATGCTACTTGATATTCCAAGGAACCATATGGATGTCATTCATGACCATATAACTTAGGATTGACTACCACCACTGTTAGATTTGACAAACGCAAATCTTCCCAAGAACACCTGCATGCAAGACTGTCACAAAGAAGAAGCAAAAAGACAGAAAGCTATGGCGGCCAAAAGGCCAGAGACTGCAAAACCATGTTGCAAGAAAATAATCTTCTATTAACAATGATGAAAATAATACAATCTCCTTAATGAAATGAAAGAAGTGAATCCTTATAAAAGGAAACACGAAACCCTAAAGGCTAAAACCCTAAAGAATTATAAAGCGCCTAAGTGAAACTTAAGCCTAGAGTATGATAAACTAATAATTAAATGATTTAATTATTAGCTAACATAAGACTACTCTAACACCCCCCCTTAAGTGTAACTTAGGGAGAAGCAAAAAAAGCTAAACTACTGCAGAAAGCAGGAAAGATGGGTCCCGGCAACTAGGCCTGATCAGGTACCCAAAACATAAAGCAAAAGATGTCCCAGAGAAAGGAACAAGAAGAGAGCAAGAAACTCCTCTGAAGCATGTCTGAAAACTCTGTCAGAAGATACTGCTGGAACCCCCACTGAAGTGCATGACCAGGTAGAGAAGACAAGTGTCTGAAGAGCTGATCAATCGAACCAGGAAGCAATAGAACCAACAGGTGAACCCCCCCATAATGCTGAACTGGGAGAGGTGACAGGAACACTAAAATGTGATGCCAAAAATAGCTGCAGAAGAAGAACCAGGAACACCAACAGTGCAACAGAAGCACACACACAGGATAAAGGGTGGTATCATAGACACAGTCTACATGGGCTAATGTCATGGAAGGTACGCTCACTTGACAAGAGTGGATGCGCCTATAGTGGCAAATGCATCAGAATCCCCCCATGGCACTTTATAACTGAGTGCGAATACTAAAACTGAACCAGGTGAAAAAGATCCCAAAAATACAGAAGTAGGCACTTTATCTTAGTGCGTTTACAGAACAAAGATACATCAGAAAGAGCATGCAAGCTCAGAAGACAGAAAGAAGAGTGCACTAAGAAACCAGAAGAAGAGATCCCCGGACCTGTAGAACCAAGCACACCACTAGAGGGCATAAACTGCATAACTCGGAGGAGTGAAAACCTGGAGTAGAATCTGGAAGAAATACCTCTGCCACTGAAAAGTACACAGAACCAGCTTTCCGACGATATCTCGTTTGCCGAAAAAGGAGTCCGGATGAGCCAGATATGACTCCCGGAAGGCAAAAAGAGACATCAGACTTCAATAGTAAAAAACACTATTGAAACGGTGGAACCAAAAACCCTAACCTCCATCATCGGAAAGAGCTCGGAAAGAGCTTTCCGACGATATAAAGAAGTCAGAAAAAGACCCCCATATGCACCCTGTAGAGCGAAAAAGGCCCAGGTACCCCCAAAATACCCACCAAGGCAAGTTTTAAGCCCCAGGGGCTAAAAAAAATAGGCCCCCGGACGCATGGCGCGCTCCGGGGGCTGGGCCGCAGCCCCTGGTCGGTCATATGACCGGCCGCTAGGCAAAAGAGGGCCGCGGGGGCTGCATAAAAGGCCGCCACCACTGGGGGAGCGGTGGCGGAGCGGGGCCGGGAGGCAGCTGGGGCCGCGGAGCGGAGGCAGCGCAGAGGAGCGGGCGGCGCAGAGGAGCGGAGGCCGCGGGGGCGGCGGAGCCGGGGTGGCGGCCGGGCCGAGCGGCGGCTGGGCGGGCCTGGCGGAGCGCGGCGGAGCCGGGAGGCGGAGGGCGGCGGAGCCGGGAGGCGGGGCTGGGCGGGCCGCGGAGGAGCCAGCGGCTCGACGGAGGCCGCGGGGTGGCGCCCGGGTGGCCACTGGGTGGCGCCCGGGAGGC
Organism: Chamaecyparis obtusa; assembly: GCA_027943335.1. NCBI lineage: Eukaryota > Viridiplantae > Streptophyta > Pinopsida > Cupressales > Cupressaceae > Chamaecyparis > Chamaecyparis obtusa. The sequence continues at coordinate 1,186,693 of BSBK01004874.1, forward strand.
CGCCCCGTGAAAAAAAATTTAATAATTTTTTTGAAAAATCGCCGTCTCGAAGTGCGTGCCAGGGCCGTACGGCCTTGGTATGCAAAAAAATTTTGCCTCAGATGCCACTGTGTCCAAAATGGACAAGTTTTATATGGATTTAGGGGTTCTTGGGCCTTCCGGACACAATGGTGGTGTCCGTTTTTGCCCAAGGTGAGCCAAATTTCGGCTCCCCCCCAGATCTACACAAAAAACCTCTGAAACCCTTGAAAACCTTCTGCTTCAATAAAACTCGAACAACGAGCAGCAAGATGGCTCTGATACCATGTTAGATTTGACAAACGCAAATCTTCCCAAGAACACCTGCATGCAAGACTGTCACAAAGAAGAAGCAAAAAGACAGAAAGCTATGGCGGCCAAAAGGCCAGAGACTGCAAAACCATGTTGCAAGAAAATAATCTTCTATTAACAATGATGAAAATAATACAATCTCCTTAATGAAATGAAAGAAGTGAATCCTTATAAAAGGAAACACGAAACCCTAAAGGCTAAAACCCTAAAGAATTATAAAGCGCCTAAGTGAAACTTAAGCCTAGAGTATGATAAACTAATAATTAAATGATTTAATTATTAGCTAACATAAGACTACTCTAACACCATGCAAGGGAGTGCCCAGTCATGCATATCATAACATTCTTAGTTGTCTTTTGAATGTAATGGTTAGGTGGTACTTCGCTCATTAATTCTTCTTATGATTCTTTCTTGGATTAGTGATACCTCTTTCACCGAACCATACAATATTTGATAATACTTTCACTTTGGATTTTGGACACACTGTGGTGTTTGATATCACACTTTTAAATACTTGGTCAAAATGTCACTGATCTAATCATCAAGAAATTCTTATATCTTTTAATTCTGGTGCAATGTAAACTATTTCTTCCAACAATATTATCCACATGATTCTTCAACTGACTAATACAAATAAATAACAAGGATTCAATTTTAGCTACTCTAGAGGAATCCTCTATCATTATAACTTTTGCTTCTTTCACATAATCAATATTTTCCTTGAAAGATTGAATTATGGTACTAGTAGCCTCTGTAGATTTTTCATCGTCCTTCAAACACTTGATGTTGATATATTTCATATCATTTTGCATTGATAGGGTGAGGTATGTCAATTCTTTCAGCAACTTGATGGATTCTTCATGACCCTGGTCTACAATTTAATTCCTCCATTCAATTATATTTTTACACATGTACAATATATTGTCATCCAAGCCAGGAATAACCTTATCTAATAAAATTTTTATTACACCATATTTTTTGACTTTTTTCATCTGAGAGATGTCTGTCATCAACTTAGCTTATTCCTTCTTCCAAGAAGCCATTTCCATTTCTAGTTCTTTGATTACTACCACAGTGTTCTCATACACTTTTTCTTAGATCACTGATGTACTCGGTACCTCCCTAAGTTATCCTTTCCAACCAATCATGGAATACTTGGCTATCATTTTACTCTGAATTTAGGCCAACATCTTCTAGTTAATAGGGGATTTAGGATCAAAGGTTAAAGGTAGATGTGATAGAGGTTGCAGGCTGGGTGATTAATGACTTCAATGTATTTTCCCATCAAGCATACAGTTTGTTTTATCTCCTTTTTATCTTTTTCATCTTTCCAAGACTTGTCAACCATTTTTCTAGTTGAGGCCTACAATAGGTGTGCATATGTGGCTCTTGAAGCAATCCCTAGATAAATATTTTCTACTGAGAAGTCCTTAGCTATAGAATCTTCTACTTCTTTATCATTCAGTAGATGAGAGACCTCTACAACCTAATTTCTTGTACTTGGGTCGTAGTCCACTCTTGTAATAGTCTTTAGCTTCTTGGGTTTGGGAGTTTTCCCAAAACACTTGCTTACCATATCATCAATGGAAAAGATATTGGCACAATATTCCTCTTTTTTATGATATAAGTCTCCAACCATTGGGGAGTATTAATTGTATCACCTTTCTCTGGAGGGGCCTAGGTTTGAGTTGTGTTCAATGTCACCATGGAGCTTTTGGGATTTGACATATCTTCATGTTGATTCTTCATATCAACTTTCTCTATCATGGGTACTTCAAGGCTCTGATCATCCATTGTATTCTCAACTTCCTCAATGGTATCCAAATCTACAATCACTTTATTTTTAGGGCTCTTCTTTCTTTTTCTCTTACTCCTAGATCGAGTAGTTCGAACAAGGGATTTCTTCTCAGAAGATTTATTCGATCTTTTGGAAACCGAACCTTCAATTTTAACTTTGGTGGTACCTACAACACAAGCTTGAATAAGTTGGTTAGAAGGAATAATAAGGACCTATGAGGGGGAATCAATGTTTGTGCTTGTGGATGTTTCTGAGTTACTAATCATCATTTTCCCAAATCACTAGTCCCTTAACCATTTCTCAGCCCTTTGTATTACTAGGAAAGTTTGGATCTGAAATAGATCTTCTTCATATTTGTCCCAATTAGCCTCAGCTTTAGGGTGTCTCTATGTCTTCTCACTATATTGCGGGTCTACCACATATTTTCCATCATCTTTAATCCCACTAACATTCATTTTCAAATTAAGAGTAACTATTTGGTTTAGGTTGAAGCTAGACCACATTTTACTTCTAACCTTAAACTCATAATAACAATCTTCCCTGAAATAGTCTAACTAAGGGATATGTGAAAATTCAGCTCCTATTTTCAAATGATCTTATGCATAGCCTTTTCTATCAAGCTTGGGCCGAGCTACATAATATTGCAGATTAAAATTTTTAAGCTCTATTTCCAAATTTAGAGTGTCTGAGATAGATTTACAGACATAATGACTTAGTTCAACAGGGAAGGAAACACTTAAACTTTTCCTTGTTTCTAATTTCTTATCAATGTGGGCCAATTGTCTACAAAGCTCAATAAGAACAAAGCGGTCTAGGGAATATCATGGTAACATGAATGGCTCACCTTCAAAGCCACCAACTCTAATATATGTAAACTTGGGAAATTGAATGAATTAGCTATCGTAGGAACTCACTAGCTACATAGCCTCATCTAACATTCTATTATTAAAGTTCCCTTGTAACTCGTGGACCAATCTTCTATAGAAAACATCAATAACCCTTCTAAAATTCTCATGACATCTTTGTTTTTGCATGTGAGGGTGATATTCATAAATTTTCATTCCATTAACCAATGGTTGATGATGCAACCCCTGTCATTGTCTTGTACATGATAAACAGTAGAAAAGGTAAGATGACGTATAGAAATTTCTATTTTCGACACAATTACTCAGACCTTCATGTAATTTCTTTGCAATGATTTATGCCCAGTCTAAGTATTGATCTCCTTGTATAATTACTTGAATGAACAAGTACATCCAGTCTTCCTAGTACGCTTACTGGCTACTCGTAACTCTATGCAACATAATTATTATATTCCTATCCTCCTTTATGAGGTGTTTTCTGGTTAAGGGTCTGGGTAACCTTGAACCACCTTTCTAAAATTTTAGGAGCCACTTTTTGACAATTACACTTATATTTTGACACCTCAAAAAAGAAACAATAAGATGTAGTAATGTTCCAATCTACATAGGGTTCTTTGGAAAGAGTTTTCATAACTACCATGATGGTTTCCCTATTAATAGGTAGTGGTACACCATCAATTTTAGACCTTATGCATTTATGCTTTGGGTCACACCTATTCATACACTCAAAAACCAATTCTGGGAAATGCACTACCGTGGGAAAAGGAACTCCTTCTATAAGGCCAATATCAACTATTTTTTACATCTTTGAAGAATTTGTTGGGTTTCCAGCTCTTTCTAAAAGGTCTTCTAGACTAGCATGGGCTAATTAAGTATCTCCAAATTCTAGTAAGGAGCACACAAGACTAGAATTCTTCCCTAAGCTTTGACTAGTGGGTCTGATGGCATCAATTATGAACATACATAAAATAAAATAATATACCCAACTAAGAAATGTAGAAAATTCAAATAACTCCCTTCTGCAACTAAGAAATAATAATAGTGATAGGAAATTTTAGAGCTCACCTGTCATATAAACCAATTTCCCTACTAATTTTGAAGAAGAGAAGTCTTTACCTCCAATGTTGTTCTTCTCACTTGACAAATTAAGGCTTCTTGATGAAGAAATAACTCATTTGATGTCCATAAAAAGGCTTAAAATTCAGATACAAGATTCTCATACCTCAATCATTAATTCATTCATGCTCGATTAATTTTGAAATGATGTAATTTTGACACTTTCATTAATTATTAGTCACTTCCACATAAGGCCTTTATTGTGTAATGATTACTTTCCATTCATAGAAACTTCAAAATTTAAATCTTCGATATGCCCAAAATATTCCCCTTTTCCAATCATCATTACCTTCCATTCATTATATGTCTTTCATTACTCGTCTTTAATTCTCATACACAATGAACCTTGAGCCAAGATGAAAGGTACAGTGGTTCAAGTTTAATGTCGCCAATATGTTTATCATTTAGAAACTTATATTCAATAGGGATTCAAGATGCAAAGGGGAGATGAGATGAATGAAATGAACCTCAAACTTGGAACTATGTGGGAGGTACATAGGTTTAGGTTCATTATCAACCAACATTTCATGACACATCCTAGATCTACATTTGACGAATACTTGAGATATACACACACGGGATGGACCTTGAACCAAAAAACTCTTTGAACTTTATATAAGGGTTCAAGCGATGGGTTCAAAAACTTGGAACATTTTGATATATAAAGGCTGAAAATGAAATGATTTCACAATGATACAATAACATCTTAGGAGAATAAAATATCAATTGAATGAGAAATAATGCACTCTATTTTTTCTCAAAAAGGAGACTATAGAAAAATTTAACACTTGCAAAAATAGGGGTAACAATTGGATCTGACTGGGAATCGGGACTGTGAAGGACCAGGTAAGGAACTTAGAATCTCTGGTTACACAAAAAATTAAATAAACAAAATTGACGACTATGCTAAAATCTATCAAACTACTATGTACAAATATACTAGGGGACTAATGTTTCACAATTGATAGAGATTAAGATCCCATCCATTATAAGACATAGGTAGGATAGTTCCATCTGGATATTCTAGTTTAAAAGAGTTAGGGCCCAATACCTGATGAATTTTGAATGGTCCTTTCTAGAGAGAATCAAATTTACCATGTATTCCTTTGGGTTCCCTTCTCTTACCCCACAACAATATTTGATCTCCTTGCATGAACTTCCTGGGCCTAGCTCTTCGATCAAAGATCCTTTTAACTCGAGCTTGATGATATGTAATATGGTCCACTTGTTTACTTATCTCTTCCTCTATCTTGGTTAAGTACATTACCCTCTTTTCCAGAGAATCTTAGAAATATGGATATTCGATGAGCTTTTGTAACTTGGCAACAAACAACTCTAGAGGCAATGAAAACTGAGCTCCTATCCCATACACTAGTTCAAAAGGCCCCATCCCAATTACTCTCTTTGGTGTAGTTATGTCGGCCTAGAGTGCTTCATACAACTTTTTATGCCAATCTTTTGAATTATCACTTACCAACTTTCTCATGATAGATATCAAGTTCTTATTGTTGGGTTCAACTTACCCGTTGCCTTGGGGGTAATAATTTGATGAATGTGAAAATGATATTCCATGATCATAGAAAAACATATCCAGTTTGGATGAAGAAAAATTGGTAGAATTCTCTATTACAATCTTCTGGGGTACTCTAAAATGCACCAATATGTTTTCTTTCAGAAAATTAAAAATAACTTTTGAGGTGTTTTTCTTCATCGGGACTACGTCTACCCATTTTCTAATAAAGCCTTTGCAATCATCAAGTTGACCCGAGAAAGATTACATTCTCCAAGAAGATGAAAACATATTGCATTATAGGTCATGACCTAAATCACAAGAATATCCCATCACATGATGTAACATAATATGTGAACCAATAAGGTCAACCATAGGTCAGGGAACATCAAGATAAGAGCCAGGAAGCTTCACAGATAATGAAAATCCTTCACAAGCTCAAAAAAAACACAGACTAACCATGAAATGTGAAGAACAATGAAGTCCCACCAAGAGTCCAAGATATCTCAAGAATGAAGAGACCAATCGAGGTGCGACCTAAGTGAAGGTATAACATGATGCTGCAAACACTCTATTAGGTGTGCAACAACAACTGATCCAAATTGAAGGAACATTGAAAGAACTTAACAACTGAAAAAATGAAGAACACACAATAAAATATTTTTGGTTGATGCAAGATTGCCAAGAACCTAGGATGATCTTGCATCAATGGGAGAGAGAGAGAGAGAGAGAGAGAGAGAGAGAGAGAGAGAGAGGAAACTACACAAGGCAAAGAGAGAGAAAATGGAGGGGAGAGAGATGAGATAGAGCTAAAAAAAGAGGATAATTAAGACTCAGAATAGAAATATATGGTGATGGGGGAAGGAAGATGAGAGAGAGGGAACAAGGAGAGACATACATATATAGACATATATACATATATCTATATACATAATATGTCATATATATGTATATATATGCATATATACATATTATATATTTAAGTATATACATACGTGTAGTGTATATTAAGTTTACAAGCATATGTTTTTAATTCTACAAAACCCAATCGGGTTCTATAGAACTAAAAACATATGCTTTTAGTTCTACATAACCAAGTCGGGTTATGAAGAACTAGGAAAGCATGCTTTTAGTCTTACATAACCCGATCGAGTATTTTAATATTTAGGGACCCGATCGCTTTATGGTTAGGTAAGAGGGATGGACAATGATCCCAAGGCTTGGAAACCTTGTTTTCCTCTATTTCTCCCCCTTTACATGTCTTTTGTTCTTCCAGGTTGATTTATCAACTTCCTCGTCATTAGGTTTACACATCATCAAGTGGGTATTTGTAAAATTACCACCATAATTTCACACGTCTTCTCAACTTTCTAACCATATATTTTTTTTCTATTTTTGGACAACATTAGCATAGTAAACTTTAATTTTCTTTACCCATGTCTCCATAGCTCTCAAAGACATATGCATACCATTTTCTTGAAAACTTTTGATTTATTTGACCACATTCAAAACAAATTACATATTATTGTTCTAGACTTGATTCTACACAGTTTTTAAAAAATGTTTACATTTTTTATTATTTCGATGCAAGTTTTGCCCAACGCACTAACAAACACTTGATTCTTAGGATGCACCCACTAAAAAAAACATAAAAAATATTCAATAGAAAATTACAAAAAATACACAACTTCTAGCTCCCACTCTTACTTATCATTCTACCAAAGGATTTTTCAAAATACTAAATCTAACTATATCTTTTGTGAAGCACACACCAAACACTATGTTATATTTTTCTAAAAAAATCAAGAACAAATTTTCATGTGCAACGGGTTTGACCCTCTTAATATTATCCTTTTTAATTTTTTTTAGTAGTTTAGAAACTAGATTCAGAGTAATACAATTCTTATTCTTTGCACATCTCCTAATTTTGAGTGCATGACTCTCAAATTTCTATTCGAAGTTTAGGTTTACTTGATTTCAAAAAAAATGTAGCCACTTATACCCCCCTTTTTGCACACCATCTTGGTGCACTTACCCTTTTTTTTAATAAAAAATATTTTTCCTTGAAAAAAAATTCTTTTCCAAAAAGATAAAAATATTGGCAATTTTTTTGATTGGTGACCTCTTTTGATTGAAGCTTGTATCAGTGGGGCCACAACGAGGAGCCCCATCCCTAGGAACATGCCAAGGCATGATCAAAGTATTATCATTGGTGAGATTCAAGACACAATCACAATATTAACATTGCATTGCAACTGTCGTTGCATTACAAGATCAAACCCAAAAATATTGATTGTTTTATTAATATATTAGAAAGTTTTTTGAAAAGAAAAAATATTAAAACCAATTTAGTTTTTAGTCAAAGGTCTTGTGTAGTACGATAGGTACTTGCACATAATATCTCTAGCATGTGACTGACATGAGAGTTGCATTTTTAATGGTATAGATTTATTAAATTTATTAAATTTAGAAATGGTTGTGGGATGTGGCCTTCAACCCCCCACATATTGTGCATTTTTATGAAGGTTTTTTCATTTTTTTTAAATTTAAAATAAAATATTCAATATCGACGCCTTTTGCCTTTTGGGTTTGAAATTTGATCCTGCACCCTTTGTACATTAAGCTTGCACTTTAGTCTATTTGCTAGTATTTTGACCCTTTATCAAATTTGGTGGTAACTAAAATTAGTTGGAGATATTGTAAACATGGCTAAGTTTTTGTCAAAATTGACAAGCTATAGATAAAATTGGTCTTTTTCCAAACTTAGTAGTAGTTTTTTTGAATTTGGCGAAGGTGGGGTTTTTCAATTTTTGAGCCCTTCTCCATTGGAGCTTTCAATTTAACACCTCAACTCAAAGTGCAATATCTATGTAATACGAAGGATTTTTTTGTGTTAATTTTTTGGTTTGGGGTAAAATTCTATATTCCTCACAATGGTGTAATTATTTTTTCCTCATATGATCTTGTTTTCCTATACAATCATATTTCTCATTAGATCTAAAGGACAATCCTTATTTTTTGAACTTCAAACAATTGTAACTTTCACATATGACCTCAGAATATGGTGATTCTTTTTTTGAAAGTAAATATTTTTCCAAGAGCTATACATTAATGCTATTTGTAAGTTGTTACTATACGATTTAATTATACTTTTAATATTTATTTTTCCTATACATATTATTAAACTTTCTTAGGTTATATGAGAATGGTTATGATGAGGACACATATCATAATCCTTCAATTACATGTGTCATTCACATCCACCTTTGGGTAGTTGAGACTCACACCCTCTTTTGGACTTATTTTCCACCGCCCATAATCATTTTTATTTGTCCTTACCTAAGTTGGCATAACCATGCAATCTAACATTTATAAAGTAAATAAAACGCTTGCCTATTTTGGATAGATGAGAGTTATTACTCCTCTTGGAATTATATGCACATAGTTTTCTATATAATGAACCCTCACCTTTCCCTATGCTAAGTTCACTAGCTCACCCGATTATGAGTGCAAGTTCAGTGCTAAGAGAGTGCTTAGTTTTGCTCATCTCTATTTTCTAGTCTTTCTTTCATTTAGTCATTTTGATCTTGGGTGGCTTCATAGCTAAATCTAACAATATTTAAATCGATCTATTTTAGACTTTGTTCTCCTTGCATTCAATCTATGTTCAACTAAAATGGCTTTGACTCTATTCATATTCTTTTAGGAATTGTTGTGATCTTCCTAGAGCTTGAGCATCTCAAACTCCTATATTGGGAGACATGAGGAAAAAAATGCAATATTTGAACATGAAAACAATATTAGGGATGAGGATAGGGATGTGAGTAGGATTGTATCCATGTATAATACATGAACTTTTTTGTTTTTGTTTTCCCTCATTTACAATCTTCTTACTTTAATCCTTGTGGAATAAGCTCTTATCTTGTGATATACAATTAGCCTATTCATGATAATATAACAAAAGTTTAGAGTCATACTATTGTAAAAATAAAAATATATAAGTAGGAAATATTATTGCAAAATCAATTATAAATTCAATTATTCTATTTCAAGATTATTTTTATGATTAATAATTTTACATGTTATTTTATGCTTAGAAAATAACATTTGAACTTAATATGTATCAAAATATTTGTCAATTATGAATTCCAAAGGCACGCAAATATATAGATTATACTTCCTCTTATTTAATTCTAATATTACTTCTTATTGCAGAATCAATTTTACACTCAACAAATATAAATATTTGCTACAATAATATCATTCATCTCTTAATACACTACCTTGTATCAATATTTGTAAATTATTACACATTTATAACCTTCTATTAATTTTTTTAAAAGACTACTTATAAATTGAAATATAGACTTCCTCTCAAATACAATTTATATAAAATATAATAATAAGATATCCACTACATCTTCCTTCAATGCAAATGCTAATCAAAAGACCATGTAATCTCTTTCTAATAATGAAAGGAGTCCCTTAAGACACAACGAGCTAAACAAGACCTTTGAGGTAATGCACCTCAAAAGAGAATTAAGAGGGAGAAGTCTTCAAGCAAAATTTCAGTGACCTTGAATTCATTCTGACCCAGAAAAGCTTTCAACCTCAAACCCATTTCTGAAGGTGGTGTGGACAACATAAATACGTAGAAAGGTGATGATGATGAATGATTTTAATGACATCCACGAGGCCAAGCAGCCTAAGGGACCAGAGGAACTCACACCCCTAAACAATTTCCATAATCCTTTCCAACTCCGATCTTCTTTTATGAATCTTGAAACCCACACTTTGGTTGACCTTATCCTCTTCAAATAGACTGTTCATGTTGTCCACTTCCAAGATGGTTTCATAATTAGCACGCATATCTTCATAGCAGTACATTCCATGAGAAAGTGTCATTCGGTTTCAATTGCACCCGTCCTACAAAACATGCAAGTCTCTCCTCCAAGCCTCTTTGAGCCTCTTCCATCTGCCATCTCGCACCTGAGATGATGCGATCCCGTCCTCAATTGTGAAGAGCATGAACTTGTCGAGCATACATCTTTTAAGGTATAATCCTAAGAGTAGGGTAACCCGTGTATCTTACCAACTACTCCATCACAATTTGAATATTGGTCTTTTGCTTAGTAATATGCTGCGGCATTCAATTTGCAGTCCGGTGAATTGCCCCACACACTCCATTTTGTCATCCACGCGAGTTGCACATCCGTTTAAGAAGTGGACAGATGTACCGCAATTTAGAAAGGCTCGTCTGAGCTCTGTCAATCGTAAAAGGGCATTGACGATGAAGATTGTAATGCAGCACAAGGCTGATGGCAGGTATGTGAGCTCACCCACATTGAGTCCATTGCCCTTTACTTGTTTATCTCATCTGGCTGCCTCACCTTGGTAGAATTAGGCCTACACTTAATTGGATAAGACGTAATAATATAGTTAACTACTTGATTGGTTTCAGTGGCTGGGAGCTTCAGAAAAAAACAAATGTTAGGGGGCGCTTCACGGGAATTGAACTGATAGGTTAAGGCATGATAGTTGAGAACTAATGGGATGGTTGATAGTAGGTGGAGATTGCATATAATAGGAATTGGAAAAAGAGGAACTTCATTGTGATTAATGCCTTCATCATTGATGTATATCCTTTATTATAATTTGGATCTAAGTAGTCTTTTGTTGAACCGATCGCTAAACTGTTTGAGTTAGCCCAAATCACACATGATTTAAGTGTGTTAGTCAATTTTTTGTCGAATGGAGACGCTCTATGAAGAGGTTGTACCTGTTTAACAACTCAACCCTCAAGCTTAAGGTTCTAGTGGAACTCCATACTTCTCCAGTACGTGGGTATTTAGGCTTCTTGAAGACTTATCATAGCATCAATCAAGATTTTTTTTGGGAAGGGCTCTAAGGGGATGTCTAGAAATTGTGACAAAATGCTTCGTATGCAAACAAAACCAGTGGAAAACAGTTATGACTTTGGGTTTTCTGCAACTTTTATCTATTCCAAACCAGAGCTGGGAGGAGCTTTCGATGGATTTCACAATTGGTTTGCACAAGGTTGAAGGAAAAAATGTCATCGTGGTTAACAGTGAATAGACATATCAAATATCCAGTTTCTAAGCTTTGCCACATCCATTTGTAGCAAGTATTGTTGCAACAACTTTTATGGACAATTTAGAAGTTGCATGGGATTCCAAAAATCATAGTAAATGATCGCGATTTTATAGTTACAAGTAACTTTTAGATGGTTTTATTCTCATGTTTGGATACCTAACTTGCTTGGACTTTGTCGTATCATCTCCAATCAGATGGACAAATTGAGGTGGTAAACAAGTGCTTGTAGGTTCATCTTTCTTGTTTTTCATTAGATGAACAAGAGATCTGGATGCGATGATTGCCATATCCATGCTTCTTCCGAAATGCCTCCATTTTTGGTATTACATGGTTACCATTTGCCATCTCTCACCTCTTCCCTAAGGGTACATCCAAAGGTTAGGGAAGTAGAACCACACCTTCAACACCAGCAAGAGGCATTCTTTAGTCTCAAGGAAAAAACTTGGCAATGACGTAGAACATAAGGAGGCAACAAGTTAATCAACAATATATTTAGAGAAATTTCGATGTAGGAGATTGGGTCTTTGTGTGTTTACAGCCATGTAAGTAATGTAAATTAAAGAAAAGAAAATAAAGATAACAAGTTTTAAATCAAGCATTATGATCCTTATTAGGTTTTATAGAAGTTTTGCAGTGTAGCACACAAACTAGAGTCACCCAAGTCAAAAAAAGTACATGTGGCCTTCAATGTTTCTTGCTTGAATGTCATTAGACAAAGAATCTCAACCTAGATAAAGTTAATAGAGCTAGATGGTTAGAGGAGAATGATTTTGGAACTGAGGGAATCCTTCATACACACACTAGGAGGCTGAGGACAAGGGCGATTACAATGTATCCAACCAAGTGGAAGAATTAGGGTAGTGAAGGTGAAGTATTTTTGCAGAAGCATTTAGGGATCACCAACATTGAGGACAATGTAGGTTTTAGGGAGAGGGGCGTGCTATGCTCTTAATATACTGTGCATGGGGATGTATGTAGTTGACTTGTGGCTAGCAGAACCGTTAATTAAATTATATGTTCATTTCTATAGCTTATTATAGGGAGTATGGTCGCTTTATGTGGTCTCTAACACATAAGTATGATATATAGGAGGTAGTAGTTAGATTATTATCATCATATTGTGAATTCTATTCTTGTGGAAGATTTTTGGACATATGCCTTATCAAAGTGTCTTTTTAAAGTCATTATTATCAAGTATTTGCATCCTTTTCCTGTTATACTTTTTTTTGTACAATTATTTTCATTACAAGCATATAGACATAGTTAAAGGAGAATTTGATTACCATGATTTTCATCTTTACAGGGATATGCCAAATCCCCTTTGTAACATGGTGATATGGCCCATGTATATGCCATCTTGCAATTTCATGATTACATAAAATAGGAGGTATGGAGTAAGCCTTTTATTTAGTAGAAAAAGGCAATATCACATGCAAATGACTCAAATTTTACCTCAACTTCTTAGACTACATGTTTATTAGTTTCAAATTAATAAGCACACATTTTGCATTGTTGATTGAACTAGCCTATGGGGGCTTTTATTTTTGTGCTCAAGTGGGCTTTAAGAAGTAGGGTACAAAGTACTTGCATTTTGTTTCCTAGACATTATTATATGTGGTGAGGTGCATAACATTGAAAGCTTAGTTTTCTGTTCTCACACAATATGGGAGTAATATTTCCTTTTTCCCCTCACCTGAGTGCAGCTGCAATTCTAAGTTATAACTGCCATCTTTACTTTAAGTGATGCCAATTACTTTGGATGTTTCTTCTAGCAAAGTAGTGCCGGTTCAGCTCCTTCTTAGAGCGTACAGCGTCAATTGTTACACACATACACCTGCCACCTCTTCAAACATATGTTTTGGCTTGCTGCTGCTTCTTTAATGCATACCATCAACCTTTGCCACACACATCTGCCACTCTACTTTCCCAGACATGCCATCAACCTCATCCATAATCAAAATAAATATCTGACTCCTTGAACCATTTGAGTGTCCAAAGTATGGAGCTTCATTGCTGATTAACTTGGTATTGAGTTTTCTATGCTTACTCCAAAGTATCTTTCTATCTTAGAATTGGCCTTCCCATGATTGTCACTAGCATTAACCTCAAATTTTGGAAATCAAGCATCTAATTTATAAATTTTTGCACAATTAATTCAATACCAGTTATCCCACTTTAACAACATTGTCTTTTTTGAAATGTGACCGTTACTACCACCACCAATTTTTTTGCCTTTAGTTATTTTATTTTTAATCTTAGTGTGTAGCTATAGCTCATCCCAATGTGCTCGCTGCTCAAATATTGTTTGACAATTTGTTGATTCCCATTATATATTTGAAAGAACTGAAAAGATGAACCTTTTAAAAATGATTTGATGAAAGGTGAGTTCTCTCCAAGTATGTGATTGTCAGGGCAAACAATGCAAACTAATGTTACCTAAGGCTATTTCCGTCAAAGTTTACGCTATATGATCTCTCACTAGAGCTGGGATTGACAACATGACAGCAAATTAAGAAAAAACAAATGACAAACTGGAAACACGATTTCTTGCACTTGATTAGGTGAAGAGGGAGGAAAAACGACTTAGAATATGTGCACTTCAGCTAAATGTTATCATCAGATCTGGAATCAAGATATCTCAGGAAGCTACCAAACCAATTTTTTTAAAATCCAAGTTCAGGACCTCTGTGTCAGAGGTTGCTGCCGACACAGTAGAATTTCAGGAATTCTAGGAAGCAACCTACCGAACAAATGTCTGTATGGCAACCTGTCAGGGAGAAGACGAAAGTGGAGCAAAACAACGAATAGATGAAGGACAAGACAAAATACACTAAGAATTGGATAAGCATGCACACACACATAGATACACCTAATAAACAAAGTAATGCATGCTAGAACTTGTAAGTATAGGCTCTTAAGAACTTGCAAACCAAATATTATCAAGAAGTGGTCCCAGGACAAGTACGTTGAGAATCTTTAACAACCTGGTGGTCAGCCTGTCCAATTTTAAAATCTGATATAGAGCTTTTGTGTATCATTTCCAATAATTTTCCCTTTTGACATTGCTCAGGATTCTGCACAGATCTTCCTATATTTCATCTGTAAATTAGAAATCAGTGAAGTGAAGCTTGCAAAGTAAAATCGTTAATTGGGAATCTGCCTTAATTAGTCTCTTTGGGGGCATTCAAGCAACGTTCACATGACAGGAAATATTGATATAGAGCTTGTACCTAGAAATCTTATTATTCTAAAATATAAACACAAGACTCTTTGGCATAAGGTAATTGACATATATGAAGAAAAACACAACAAAAGCAAGTTTGGGAGCTAAAAATGGCAAAATGAGACAAAGAGGGCTGAAGAAAGAGTTAGTGGCAAACTATGCTTGGATCCATGCTTAGCAAAGAGATGCAACAATGGGTTAAAACTTAAAATTAAAAGTGACAATGTAACAAATAATCCACACCAGTTATATGAGAGTTAGAAGGACTGATAAGAGGTGCAGTTTTGGCATGACAGAATTCAAAGAAATGGCAGAAATTTTAGTGATTAATCCCAGAGATAGATTGCAAATTAAGTCAAATTTGAGTGCTTGTTTAAAGTGGCATTAAAACTGTTTGACAAAATGCTTGGACATCAAACTTGGTGAAAATTGCAAAAAAATGATTTAGAAAACTGGCTCCGGTCATTACAGTTCTGCCCCCTATGCCACCCTGTATCTTGATTAAATCTCCAAACTCTATTTTTTTGCTCTGTCTGTTGTGTTTTTTGCCTTTTAAAAAATCGTGAAAAAGGTCTGTGTAAGATTTGAAGGTCTTAGTTTGGGCTTGGGGTCTAAGGGCATGGATCTCTCAAATTTGATCTAATCTCTTTTAAAGAAACAATGCCAAATGTATACTCCTCTATCTAATAAAATGACTACATGAATTAATATTAGAGATGGGAATGCATACCATATACATGAGTAAAAAATATCTTTGCTTGTACATGAATTTATGTCTTGCCCCCACCAGGGAGACTCCAAAAAAACTCATTGCAGCAGCATAAATAGCCAAACATGGGTGATTGCATAAAAGGGCCAAGTAGGGCAAAGGGAAGGGCCGACCTATTGGTGTTAAAATTAAATCAAATTAAATATATATTTTTTATTAAGGCTGACCCACTTGAAGTAAAGACCAAGGGTAGGTATTTAAGAAAGGTGCGATTACCTCTAGAGGGGGGAGGGGCGAAGAAATAACAGGCAGCAATTGTCAGAGCAGAGAACAGCAAACATTAAGGAATTATATGCAGTGATTATCATTAATATATTTAGCAGTTATTGGAGAAAATGAGGGGAGTGATCATGCTAATAACAAGTCCGATAAAGAATTAACATATAAATTGCAGGAGTACAGAGGTTGACTCATTAGTTTGAAAGATTAATATTTAAGGACATCGGTTATGTTTTAAGGATAGTGATTAAGATAAGGCAGTGGTCACAGCTATGAACACAGTGATTATGATGGGCCAGCGCTAAAATTGATTAAAGAACATCAATTAAGATTAGTTAAGGGGCGATTAAGAAAGTGGAAGAGACACCACTTTTGGCAAGAAAGGAGGCCGCTGCAAAAGACATAGCCCTTCAGCAAAGTATATTTAAGGAGAAGAAAGGCATCAATCCAATCAGGAGGGAACAACTCAGATCTAACACCAGCGATCTTACTCAAGCATCGAAAAAGAATAAGAAATCTGATACAAGGCAGCAGAAAAGGGAAGGTAATGAGAAGATTTATCTAGACAGATCAGATCGAACAAGAAGCATTCCAATTAAGGAAGCAAATAGACTTAAGATCGAACCTCTATAATTCCATCAGCAAATACATCAAGTATTACCAAGGTGGATAACATTCAGATCAGGCCTGAAAGCAGCAGACTTACACTCTTCCCAGATCTGTTTCTCCCAGCATTTTTATAATGTTACAACTGCTCTTGTGGCATATATTTAGATTATGCATTGTTAGACAATAATTATATCAATATTTGTATATTCATATATTAGAATATAAAATGCATGTGTTTGATGATGAAACTGTTTGAAACCCATCTTGTATGAAATGTAGGTGGTGTAAGAGGGGAGTTACAAGATGACTATCTAAGTAGGCCATCCTAGGAATGTCCATGTTGCCTGCCCTTGGGGCCAAGAGGGTAAAGATTTGCTCTTGGGCTTTAGATAGAACGGTCAAGAAGCCCCCTTTACAATCTTCTCTTTGACTCTACAACGATGGCTCTTGTCTTTAGGGGGATGGGGCATAAATAGGGAAAGCAGGTACAAGCACTTCACTAAGTAGGCCACCTCGGTGGATGTCCATGTTGCCTGACCACTGGGGCCAAGTGGGTAAGTGTCTGCTCTTGGGCTTAGTGTGGAGATTGCTTCGGGTGGGCCTATCATGTCTCTTCTGCCAAACTCCAATGTGTTTAAATAATATTATAGATATTATATGAATGTTATGTGGTCTTGTTTAACCTAATAATTGAAAGTATGTAAATGTATGTATGCATGAATGCATGTATGTATATCCTTGGTTATGGTTGCAGGGTCTAAATCCAGGCTGATATTGTCTAAAGGAGATATTTTACTTGGTAAGGATATAACCCTAACCTTAACTTGATTCTAGGGTAAATCCGGAACGGGACATTACAATTTAGGACAGAAGACGACCGAAGATAGTCACCCAAGGAGAGAGTGATTCGACTAGATTTTACTGCTTTCCTTGACGATGCACAATCTGTTTAAAGGCCATTATGGTTGCCAAGAGGAACACAGCCATCAACCAACCAATGCTTAGAACTACTTAAAGCCAAAAAACAATTTATACATAAATAGTTAACCCATATTATTGAAGCATAGGAATAGTCATTGTACACTAACTACTGGGTTTTCAATGGTTTAAAATGATTCTATGTGCACCTTTATGTGTGGTAGAGATGATCTATTAAGATTTGGGAAAAGATGACACATCAGCAGATGGAGTCATTTCATAATTTTCAGGCACATAAATAGACCCCAAGAACCAACAATATGAAACTGCTAGTTTCAACATGGGGTGGTTTCAAAACTGCTGGTTCCCTGAAGGGTTGTTTACGAAAACAGCAGCCTGCACAGAGCAGCAGTTTCGTCGTGACAGCTGAAATGAGAATGTGAAGCAAATAGTTTGACATATGGTTCCTAAGCACAAGAAGGTTCCTTCAACACCTATTTAAAGATATTTATAGGGTTGGATTGAATAATGGAAGTATGGAAGTCATTTCATAGTGAATATGCCATCAATTGGGGGATTGGGAATAACTTACCAAGTGCAGTCTAAAAGAACGAGAGTGCAACATAGAAGGAAATAATTCCAAGCAAGGCACACAGTCAAAATGTTGAAGTGTTCGAATCCAGAGAGCACTAGGAAAATAGAAAACACATGGGATGAGAGTTTCACACTTATTATTGTCTTCAATTAAAGGAAGTGCTTAAATTATGTCAAATTGCCACTTCCAACTGGCTTTCCTCTTCTTGAGGTTTCTATGATAAAAAGTCTCTCTCTATGGTGTTGCTTATTTCTGGATATCTTTCCATCTTGATTGTATATACTATATTCCTACTCTATTTGTGAAGAATTTCTTTGTCATGTGAATGGAAATTCATGTAGCATGGTATTGATTAAAACTTGTTTGACTGCTGATTTACACAAGCGTAGTTATGTTGTTGATTATGGATCAAGAGTATTCTATTACTTTGTGTCATTCTTATTTAAAATAATCTCTTGATTACATTAGAGGAACTGGTAAGAACATTCTTTCATGTAATCTAATGTATATTTGAAGCACTAACCATGTTTTGTGTCAATTTTTGTCTTTTATTCATACTTATTTTCTATGTAAGTCCCTAGTACTTAAAGAAAGGTGAGTATTTGCAAAACAATTGTTAAAACATGTTTTACATTTTTAAAGTTAATCATAATATTAAACGAGTTGTATGATTTATAAGAAATCACCTGCGAATCACTTTTAGGATAATTTGCTAAGGATGCAAAGCATTCGCCATTGTCCTAAAGTCTGAGGAGGCTTTACCTCTAGACTTGACTTGTAGCAAATCATAGTAAAAGGAAGAATGATTTTGGATGATTGATCTCTACATCAAATTTTGCTTTAACTATTTGAAATTTCATGAAAATACCTTATTTAAGCAGCTAGATAGAATTTTGCATCTTTGTTTATAATGCTTTTACATTCTTGTTGATGTTAAGAATTTTTTTCCTTTAATAGGGTGTATTTTGTTTGTATACTATTTGATATTTCCTGCATCCATCTGCAGCATAGAACGAAATGACACAGCTGCAACAGGGCCCCTAGTAAAACCTGAACCAGAGGTTTCAATTTTGGATCATCACAAATGATTCTTTAAAATGTTAATCAATTTTATTTTATTTTACATACTTGGCATGTACATGTAAAAAAAATTAACCTGATATTGTTTTGACTGCAGCTCTTGGCAGAGGATTGTGTGAAGTTGCAACTCGATGCCCTCTCTTCAAACGATCTCCCAAGAGTTGACCATGGTCTTGAGGTGGTCTTGCTTTCTTTCACTGTGCATGTTGTTGAAATATTTGCATTTTCTTGTAACTATCACAAAAAAAGGAATTTCATCCCAAATCATGCCATCTTCACACTAAAAAAATGTGGATTTAACTTATCCACGTCACAAAAATGTGGAGTTGGAACCATGATAAGATGAATATTTACAGTATGAAAGCATTAGATAATTGATGAATCTAAGTAGTGGTGTAACATCTTTTAGGATGAAGATGATATAATTTTGTTTGAAAATTTCAATGCCTGAACAATAAACAAACATGTTACTGTTTTTGCACATGATGCAAATTTTTATACACTATAGTTCGATGAAGACTTGAGCCTAACACAAGAATTTTCTAAAACCTCTGCAGAACACGAGTTTTTTCTGGGTAAAACTATTTAAGCAGTAGGCATATGCTAATTTTATGTAGTTAACTGTTGAATAATTAATTTTGAGTTAGCCCCCTTTCTGTTAAAATCCAGTCCCTCCCCATCTCTATCCTAACATTAGTAGTCTTCCCAAATCAGCTACAATCTAACCGTGTCCAGTATTGACTCCATTGATGTGACCATTCTTTCCTCACTTAACCTTCCCTGTATGAGTCAAAATCGTAATTTTAGGACATCAGTCTCAAATGAATTAAACCAGATTCGCAAGGAGGACTTGGGACAGTTCATTCATCACCATTATGGTTAAGGACAATAATAAGCTCTTCATCCCCTTAAAAAAGGAGAAAGGATATTACCTTAGAATGGAAAACCCACCAATTATTAAAGTTTCAGTGGATCAAATAAAATGTAGGTTATGTACATGCTAAAGCGAAAGATTAATTTGTTGATTCAAAAAATATTACACTAAATATTAGGCTAGGCAATTATACCACCGATGATGATTTTTGTGTTGTTGTCTTAGGTATACTAATGCCATATTGCGCATCCAGTGGCTTCGCTCATTAGGGAAGTATTATCAGAATTTCAGACTATGGAGTTGAAGTTCAGAGTGGATGGTAAGAAGGTTGTCTTGAGAGGTATCTCAAATTGTGCTCGCAGGATCATGTCTGCAAAAACAATGGAGAGTTATATTGGACATGCCGATGTGGCATGGGCAGTGTAGTGTTTGATTTCATCCAATGTCCCTACTGATAACAATGATCGATATCATGTCGATATTTAGACAATGTTGGATAAGCACAGATTAATCTTTAGCGAGATTCCACCATGGAGGCCTCTAGATAGAGGTTTTGAGCATGTTTTTGAGCTAAGGGATGGCTCTAAGCCTGCTATTATCACTCCTTATCAATATCTTAGGAGATTGAAGGAGGAAATAAAAAAAGTTATTAAGGAGTTATTGGACATTGTGCATATTAGGTCCAGCTTGAGTCCTTTTTCTTTTTCTGTAGTCTTGGTGAAGAAGAAGGATGAAACTATGAGGATTTGCATTGACTATGAGTTACATGGAACAATATATTTCTCAAAGATTGATCTTGGATCTAGCTACCATCAGATCAGAGGGAGAGGGAACAGGATATTAATTAGACAACATTTAGGTATCATTACAAGCACTATGAATTTCTTGTCATGCCCTTTGGGTTGACCAATGCTCCCACTACCTTCCAAATCCTATATGAACTACTTTTTTAATAAACAGTTGCAAAAAGTTATTCTAGTATTCTTTGATGACATACTCATATACAACAGGACTTGGGAGGAGCATTTGAGACATCTTGATGAGTTTGAGTTCCTGTATGATTTTTGTGCTGACAAAAAGCTAGAGAGGAGTGTTATTAAAACCCATCCACCCCCATTCAGACTCGTTCTGATTGAAATTTTCCTCCATATAGTCAATCGTCTTTTCATTCCATTTGTCTTCTTTTATCTTCTTGCATTTTCTAGCATAGCGATGCTTGAGAGGGCTTGGAACCCATTCCAAGAATTTGATGAGAAGTTGGTACTCTTTTTGTTTATTACCTTGTGTGAAGAAGGGAATTTGCCACCCTTGAGATCAATGAAATCCTAGGGAGCGAATTGGCTCTTGTGACACCTCACTTCTACTAGTGCTCTGGTGTGCTAGGGTGATCAAGACAACTTATTTGACAAAGATGGGTTTTAAGACTTAAATGAAATATGACGCGAAATAAAAGAACTGAATTAACTAAACTACGCTAATAGATAAAATGTTTTAACTACTGGAAATAAAGGAGCTAATTGTTAGGATTAACTGCCAGGCTCTGCGAGCTCATTACCCTAGACACTAGTGCGAGTCTAGGACTGCAATGCAGATACAAGACGACGATGCGACATACATATGTCCTATGTAGACAAAGCACAAAGGACAAGACCAAAAACCAAGATTCTAACTAAACAGAACAAAAAATAATCTATGTTAAAAAATAATCTATGTTAATAACAGTAAATATATGATGAAAACAAGGGAAATAAAAGAGAGGATAAGGGAAAAAAAAAGATCACGGTGAACGAGGTAGAAGAATCCCAAGAGATCCTCTCCTTGTTCTCCAAAACCCGCACACACGAAAGAAAAGAAAAGTGTTGGGGCTGTTCGGAGCCTCGCTTTAGTGAAATCCCTATTTTGGTGTTTAGACCTCCATAACAGCCAGATACTGATAGATAGACAAAAATTGGTGAGAGATAATTGAGAGATTATAGATAAATGATAATAAAAATAAGAAGATTGTAAGACTAGATTAAGAAAATATGATATGCTCAACGAAGTATGAAATGGAGTGGTGTGAGAGACTCCCCTTTGAAGCCACAAAGATGGAGCTTAATGAAGGCAAGGTGACGAAGCTGAGGTGCTACGAAGGCCAAGATGCTATGAAGAAACTGTCCAAAATGCAAGCATGAGCCCAAGGAAGCATAGAAATGTTGTAGAAATGAGTGTGAAAGAGACTAGATTGTGTAAAGGAGGGCCAAAATCTGTGGAAGAAGGCCAAATGAAGCCAAGGAATGGAGTTTTAAGCTGGTGAAGCAATTCTCGACATTGGTGAGTGGAGGCGTTACATTGCAGGGGTGGAAATTGTAACATCTCAATGGCTCACTACACGTCTGCAGATTTGCAGGACGAGTGTGCGCCACACAGACGTCTTCACGGCGTGCACGCATCCTTTGCCCACTAGGCTGCATGGTCAAGAATCTGGATGGAAAAAGGAGAAAGTGGATGGAGGGACATGGAGGCTTATATGGAATTTTGTTTTTGGGCTAAGGTAGGAGCACCACATAATGATAAATTACACGGGATGCAATTTTATGACACTCGTAATGCCCCCTTTTTGAAATAGGATTTAATAATAAATAATAATAATAATATTAAAATATTAAAAAAATATAAGTAAAATTTAAATTAAAATATAATTAAGTTTAATGAATGGTCAAAAAGCATGAAATGAAAATATGTGACTCCCTCAAACACGAGATATAAAAGGGAGGAGAATTTCATTTGGAAGGGGACAAGAAGAAAAGAAGAAAGAAGGGAGTATAAGAACTAAGGAAGGAGTAATGGAAGAAGATTGAAATGGGAAGAATTGATGAAGGGTTGTGACTCTTTCAAAACAGATATTTATGAAAGGTTGTGAGTATTTCAAACAGCATAAAGGATGAAGGGTTGTGACTCTCTTGAAAGGTAGTATTAATGAAAGGTTGTGACTCTCCCATCATGAAGATATAAATAGGAGGGAAAGTCATTTGTTGAAGGCATGGAAGAGGGGATCATAATAATGAAGGTAATCATGCTATGTTTTGTTCTAAGATATAAGACAGTTCTGACCTGCATAAAGGGAGCATAGGGATTCAGGAAGGATTAATGGAAGAAGTAACTTTCAAAAGGGCAGCAATGATGCAGGGTTTTGTGACCCTTTCGAAGGGTGGTAATTGTGAAAGGGTGTGACCATTTGATGCAAAGGAATGTAATGTCCCCGTTTTTTAAACTCGGGATTAGCTTAGTTTGGTGACCCTCGTAAGCTAATCAGGTGGTCAGAGGGGGTCAGTTGGCAGAGCCAGTGGTTGGATTCCATTCTGGAGGTTTTAGTTGCCAGGTCTGCTCTTCGTTGGGGTCAGATTGGATGACTTACTATTTATAGTAAGTGATATTTTGGGTATGGCTATGTTTAGTAGGGCACCTGCGCAGTGGTCTTAGATGTTTCAGGATTGATTATGCGGAATCTCTAGTTTGAGAGACTTACTATTTATAGTAAGTCTATTTTGTTTAGATGGCTATTTCTGGCAGGGCAGTATGAGCTCGGGCATTGTTGTTAGAAGTTGGGATTATTTTGTTAGAGAGATTCAGTGGCTTCATGTTTTAATTGTGGTTATTAAATTAAGTTATTTTAATTTAATAACTTAATGACTTTAATGTTATAAAACAATGGTGTGTTAAGGAAGCCACATTAGTGAAAAGTGTGAAGGTGAAGCTTTTTCATAAAGCTTATAAATATAACATGAAAAAAACCTTTTTACTCACCTTATGTCATTTGTTGAATTTGTGAATTTGTTCTTGGAGAAAGAAATCAATTTTCTTTGGAGAGCTAGGGTTTTGGAACTTGGTCTTCATTCTTGGAGAGAGTTCTTCATCAAATACAAGTGTTTGGTCTTCATGAGTTGGAGAAAACACTGAATTTCATTGGAAATTGCAGAGGATTAATTGCTTTGGCATTGTGATCATTGGAAGGCTGTTTTGTTACCAAGTTTGAAGTATTTATCCCAGCCGTACGGAATTCTTGCAGAGCTGTACTAGGTACAGAAATGAGTTGAGACTGAGTTGCTGCTGGATTATGGCGTGAGTCTCTTCCTTTGCAAAAAAAGGCCAGCAAAGGAGATGCTCCTAGTGCCTAACGTCAAGAAGGGAACAAATAAAAGCTGCTGCATTTTGGTCTAGGGATTTGCGGGCTGTGCCAAGATGCTGTACTTCATCTACAGGAGCTGTACATTGTACAAGGTGCTTATATATTGTATTTAATTGCCTTCCTTGTAGTTGATAAACAGCTTAAGAGCTTATAGATTGTATGGATTGATGGTAATTAGTTTCATCATGATAATTGATATACTGAGAATGAAGAATTAATGATTATAAATTGCTGCTGTTGTTTAATTGAGAAATCTGGAAAAATTGTTGAAATTCATATATGTTGATTCAAAAATTCCTATATGTTCTGAAAACAATTTAAAAGTGCAATTAATTTGAGAAAAGAGTTAGTTTGCCAAAGAGAGCCAGTTGGGCTCATCATAGTGGTATCAGAGCACTGATCTTGCCATCTTGAAGGGTATGAGGATTTAGTAATGGCAGATAGATTTGTACCGGGAGGGCACTATACCCGCAAGGGTAGAAATTCACCACCTCCCAAAGGTAATAAACAAGGCCCACAGAATGAACAGGCAGGAGAGAGGAATAGGAATAACATTGGGAATGATATTGACAGGGAGGCTAGAGATGCCTTCAAGAATATTGCAGATGGTCAGCATCATGTTGCAAATGTATTGCAATAGCTTTCAAACACTCTTCAGCGTATCGCATTACTAGGTGATCGTGCTAGAGACAGAGGCGCGCAGAGTGTTTCAGTCAGCTCACACAGGTCACGAGTAGATGACAGGCGTGATTATAGAGTTGACCATACTGGTACTTATGACAGGCCTCTTCGTCCTACTTTCTTGAGGCCAGAGCTGGATGCAGTTAGTGTAGAGACAGAGCCAACACCATTTGTCGATGACATGGTGGCACATTTTGTACAATGGGATGTTCTTCTAGAGGCACTAAAAAAAATTTGAATTTTGATAGATATTTGACATAGAAGCAAGAGCATTCCATAGGCAGGCCAGCTCCTAACACGAGGCAGAGACCTAGGCAGGATGATCTGAAGCAGGCTACCAACAAGTTGACACTAGCTCACTTCGATGGAAGTGGGAAGACATCAACTAGAGCATGGGTCGACAAGCTGGATACATATTTGTCACTTCGTCCTATGTTTGAGGAGGATGCTATATGATTTGCCGTGCTTCATTTAGACGGAGTAGCTCATGATTGGTGGTATCACGGGTTAGTATCTCTGCATCATGATCATATTGTTGAGTACTAGGAGTTTGTGGATAGATTGATAGAGCGATTTGACAAGAAAGATCCTGAGACTTACTTCAGAGAGTTAGCTAAGTTGAGATAGACAGGTAGCCTTGAGGCCTTTATTAGTGAGTTTTAGCGCCTATCAATTATTGTTTATGACATCTCAGAGAGGAGGAGAGTCATGCTTTTCATAAAGGGTTTGTCTGAGCTGTATAGAGGGTGGGTTAAGTCCCTGGATCCACCTACCTTACGAGATGCTATGAAGAAGGCAAGGAATCTTGAGCCTTCTGTTTCATAGGGCAAGTCTACTCCTAGTCCTATTATTCCTCCTGTAGAAGAGGTACCTCCACCCGTTGTTGACAGGAAGAAATCTGCAGGTAGACTTGATGATGCTACTCGAGAGGATTTGAGGAGGCAACTTTGCTATTGGTGCAAAGAGCCTTATGACAAAGAGCATTCTTGTTCTATGAGGCCTAAGGGCAGGGCGAATTGCTCTGTGGGTTTATTCTGGTGAGAGTGAGGCTGAGTCTTCTCATCAGTTGGCCGGTTTAGATACAGAGGAACAGAGAGTTACTCTAGAGTTTGGTCCTGATGCCAAACTATCTCCGATTGTGTTGTCCACCTATGTGCCACTTCTCGCTGTTTTCAGATTGAGGGGATTAGTGGAAGGACAACCCTGTGTTGCTATGTTGGACAGTGGAGCCACACACAACTTTATTCATGAGCAAGTTGCTAGTCAGTGTGGGCTTTAGGTAGAGGAGTTTGCAGGGTTTAGAGTCAGGGTAGCAGATGGCTACAACCTTACCTGTACCAGGCACATCGGTCATCTCTCTTTGTTTCTTGGTGATTACGAGTTGATATCTGATTTCTATGTGCTTGATTTGTGAGAGATTGGATGTAGTTTTGGGGATGCAGTGGATATAGGAGATTAAGCAGTTTTGCCTTAGCTTGAGCCCGATGCAGATGAAATTTGAGTACCAGGGCAGAGTATGTGTTGTCGGGTCTTGCTGAGGGGAGTCTATGCACTATGTCCTTTTGTGTAGTAGATAGTGAGGATTCTCAGAGACATGAGTCCATTCAGGTAGACCAGATTATACATCATGTCTCTCACAGTTCACAATTTTTTAGCTCAGATCAGTAGATGGGATCAGTTCACTTTGTGAACAATCCTTTATTTGATATGGATATCACTATGACTTATGATAATCCGTTGTTTGAGCTCAGTGATGATCCCTTTCAGGTGCTGTACGATGATGATGATGATGATGTTTGGGATCCTATTAGTACACTTGGTTATCAAGCAGATTTTACAGGAGGCTAGTCAGGTCTAGCTTAGCAGTTTACAGGGGTGTACATAGTGAGGAGTGCTTATAGTTTCACTTTTGATCCTTAGGTTCAGGACATCTACCAGTTGCAAAGTTCATCAGTGCATCCATTTGATGACTGGTATGATGGTTTGGTTGGCACAAAGACTGGGGGCAAGTCCAGTCTGTTGGTTGAGTTACTCCTGTGTGAGTTACTCTCAGTTGAGTTTCTCCCGTGTGGTGTTCCTGTTGCAACATCTTTGGTTTGGGCGTTGATTGCAGTTTCTCAGATGCTGTTGTTTGTACTGTTGATGCTAATGATTTCTTCACAGGAGTATGGTGATGATAGGGACATTACCCATGATCATCCTTGGGATCTGGGTGGACTGTGATGTTACTTGTTTTCCTAATTGCTTGAGGACAAGCAATCTTGGGAAGGGAGGACTGTAATGTCCCCATTTTTTAGACTCTTGGGATTAACTTAGTTTGGTGACCCTCATAAGCTAATTAGGTGGTCAGAGGGGGTCAATTGGCAGAGCCAGTGGTTGGATTCCATTCTGGAGGTTTTAGTTGCCAGGTTCGCTCTTCGTAGGGGTCAGATTGGATGACTTACTATTTATAGTAAGTCGTATTTTGGGTATGGCTATGTTTAGCAGGGCACCTGCACAATGGTCTCAGATGTTTCAGGATTGATTATGCAGAATCTCTAGTTTGAGAGACTTACTATTTATAGTAAGTCTATTTTGGTTAGATGGCTATTTCTGGCAGGGCAGTATGAGTTCGGGCACTGTTGTCAGAAGTTGGAATTATTTTGTCAGAGAGATTCAGTGGCTTCATGTTTTAATTGTGGTTATTAAATTAAGTTATTTTAATTTAATAACTTAATGGCTTTAATGTTATAAAACAATGGTGTGTTGAGGAAGCCACATTAGTGAAAAGTGTGAAGGTGAAGCTTTTTCATAAAGCTTATAAATATAACATGAAAAAAGTCTTTTTACTCACCTTATGTCATTTGTTGAATTTGTGAATTTGTTCTTGGAGAAAGAAATCGATTTTCTTTGGAGAGTTAGGGTTTTGGAACTTGGTCTTCATTCTTGGAGAGAGTTCTTCATCAAATACAAGTGTTTGGTCTTCATGAGTTGGAGAAAACACTGAATTTCATTGGAAATTGCAGAGGATTAATTGCTTTGGCATTGTGATCATTGGAAGGCTGTTTTGTTACCAAGTCTGAAGTATTTATCCCAGCCGTACGGAATTCTTGCAGAGCTGTACTAGGTACGGAAATGAGTACTAGGTACGGAAATGAGTTGAGACTGAGTTGCTGCTGGATTATGGCGTGAGTCTCTTCTTTTGCAAAAAACGGCTAGCAAAGGAGATGCTCCCAGTGCCTAACGTCAAGAAGGGAACAAATAAAAGCTGCTGCGTTTTGGTCTAGGGATTTGCGGGCTGTGCCAAGAGGTTGTACTTCATCTACAGAAGCCGTACATTGTACAAGGTGCTTATATATTGTATTTAATTGCCTTCCTTGTAGTTGATAAACAGCTTAAGAGCTTATAGATTGTATGGATTGATGGTAATTAGTTTCATCATGATAATTGATATACTGAGAATGAAGAATTAATGATAATAAATTGCTGCTGTTGTTTAATTGAGAAATCTGGAAAAATTGTTGAAATTTATATATGTTGATTCAAAAATTCCTATATGTTCTGAAAACAATTTAAAAGTGCAATTAATTTGAGAAAAGAGTTAGTTTGCCAAAGAGAGCCAGTTGGGCTCATCACAAGGAAGAATTTCAAATAAAACAAAAACATAAAGATCTACAAGCTCCATGAAGATCTCTTTAGCTCTACCCAAGGCTCTACTAGAATCTCAATCCTAGACCACTATTATGAGGGCCATTGGGTGCATACTTTGCATTCTTGCACCTAAACACTACAAACATGGCTGGGAAACCCTATTACAATGCCTCTTGAGTCCAAAACAATCACCCTTTCCCCCTTACCAATACAACAATACTTTGACTTCATTAGACCCCCATTGTCTAGGCACAAACTTCTGTCTCTTCAAGTTTAACAAAAGAACCTTCATTAAGAATCATTAATCTCAAGAAAGAACAAATTTATCAAGCCCTCCACACTACACCTTGGGTCCGTACAATTTATATTTTCAATGATCAAAACCTAAGTTGCCATATTTGCCTAGGCTATCCCGAATTTGCCATTCGGTTTGATGCACATTCGAATTCGATTCCAAATCGTGTTTGCACTGTGTAATTCGGCCCAAATTTGCAAAAACGGACCCTGGCCGAATTTGTTACGTTTTGGTGCGAATTTGGAAATGCAAAAACGAACCCGGGCCGAATTTCTGCGACTTTAGGCGAATTTTCACTTTCAACGCCAGTGTTTTTAATTTTAAAATTGTTTTTTTATTGTTTTAAAGTTAAAAAAATTTAAACCCTAAATGCCACGCGGGTATGAAAGGAAAGACTCACGGTTTTATGAAAGGAAAGACTCGCGGTTTAAACCCGTATTTATCGCAAGGGCAGACTCACGGTTTTTATTGAAATTTAAACCCGTATTCCAAGCCCACTTCTTGGCGACCAGAAATCGCAGGATTCTGAAGAGGCTTTTGGCTGGGAAGTTCGGCTGCAAGGCACCACGTGTTCTCTCTCCTCACTAAGGAAAGACTTAGATAACATATATATATTTTTAAATAAAATTCTTGTACGAACGAACCCAAAACGAATTGAACCCAGCCCAAAAAAATTTTGGACGAATTTCTAACCCGCATCCGGACCGGAATCCGAACCGGCAACTTAGATCAAAACCATACAAGGCACTAAGAGGTCAAAAACCCTGGTGCACCTAGTGTTTCATGGCGGTCACCCTTTAACAACATGAGGACAGAAATTAATGTCTTATGCGAACCAACAATTAAAGATTTTTCTTTTGGAGGCATTGTAGATAACATGTATTCAGACCTTCCCATCAATTTTCATGGTTTTCCAACGGTGAGAAGGCGAGATATCATCAAAAAATGTCCACTAGAAACCCTAGGTAGGGTTCTGGACTGCCGTTACCAAAAATGCTATAACTTTTACAAAACTCAATGAAAATTGATCAAACCACTTGCATTCGGAAGATAACTCAATGCTCTAACTTTCCCCCATGTGTGTAGGTCTGTACTGTATATGTACAGGCCGTACAAACATGAGTTTCAGATTGCAATACATAAAAACACTCAGGAAAATAGTCTATTCAAGTACCAAATCAAAATTTTTCATTCAAGAACTTCAAAATTCCTGCTCCCTTCGTGTGAACATCATGTTTTCCTTCCTTACAATCCTTTTTCCATCTCCATAACCAATTACGACTGATTACCGCCAAAGTTGCACTTTTTGCATGACAACTTTGCAACTTTTTAATGACAACTAGTCAATCTTTTTAGCAACTTTGACAACTTGTTCAACTTTTGTCACAACCTAAGGCCCACATGGCCTAAATGGTCCAAAAAGACCTTATTTACACTAATCAACCCAAAATCAAGGTTGGAGAACAAATTCCAAACCTTACAACCCAAAATTTGTACTAGGAAATTCAAACTAGTTTTGGTGGGAAACCATGAAACTTGAATTCCTAAACTTATTCACCTAATCTAACCCCCAAAAATTGATCTCAATGACCCCCCTAAGAATACAATGAATGAAAATTGCATCCATCATGGATGCTCCTACATCACCATTGAAAAGGGTAGACATGGTGAAGAGGTGTGACCCTTCCTCCAAAAGATATAAAGGGGGAAGGACCAATAGGGAATGGAGGAATGGAGACATGAGAAAGATATACATATCATTTGTGCTCATCAAAGGGAATAAAATATAGTATATTGCTGGCAAGTATCGTGTGTGACATAACTGATGTATGTAATTCTGATATATATTGATAAAATGAAATCAAAATTTTATATATCAATTATGTCATATATATATGTATGTATGTATGAGCTATTAATATATACATAGCCTATTCCTTAATCGTTCACTATAACCCCTTAGAGGATAGGTTGGTGTTGTGTAGGGAGAGGCAGAGTAAATCCTTACAAGGTAGCTGAATCCCAAGATGGGATAGGGATGGGGTCTTGAAGCCTTGAGGGAGCCTACTTGTAGATTGGTGTCAAGTGTCCTATGACAAGTAAATCCCCATCCTCCTTAAGGTTGACTTTAGCTTACATATGTTAACTATCAAATGTATTATGAATTATTCATTGTTTTTTCTTAAATTAATTTGATTTAGATGCATAGTAATGTATGTTAATCATTGGGAATTGACAGCTCCCTAGTTGGGGACATTACAATAGTACACTCTATAAGGTGTTTAGTGATTAGGGGTCAATTTGACAACATGAAATTCCAAATGTGTGATCTAGTAGGTGGATTGGCAATGGACAGAATTCTAGTAGGGTACCTTGAGTAATGGTACTTTGTTGTAATATTTTGCTCCACTAGACTTCAAATTTTCATACATATTCCATAATAGTTTTTCTTTGAGCTCTATGTTATGGCTCAAGATGGATGATCTGAATTATTTTATGAATTCAGTGGGCAATATCAAGAGAAGAATTAATGGTATTGTAAAACACAACAAACATTGTGAACAACTTTCATTTCATCCAAATTATGAAAACTCCATACAACTTGGACAATCTCGTAAGTGAGATGTATGGTTGTAAATCAATCCAATTTGGGAAAACTCATGGAAGGGATGTATGCCTGAGTCCATAGAACTTAGGAAACCTCGTGGGAGAGATGTATGCCCACCAACTCCATATGTAAGAGCTGATACATATTGGCAATCTTGACAGACGAGACGTTTGTCACAACTTGACAAATTTGTCTTAAAAGATGTATGCCTATCACCCTCCTTAATGGCTTTGAATTGAGCCTCTTTATACATTTTCAAGGAAATCAAAAGATCAGCACATCTTCATCTTCATTATAAGTTGATGGATAGTCGGAAGATAAAAAATCAATTAAAATATCTCATTAATTGAACTTTCAACTTATTTCTGATTAATGGAACAAATTCTTATTCCATCATCAACCTTGTTCAACCTGATTGCGTGCTAGTTAATCAATGCAATTCTCCTTATCATTTGACCCTTCCCATTAAAATTTCTTCAAAAATCTTATCCAATCTTTATGTGGTCTTCCTTGTGAGTTGTAGCTAGGATATAATGTATATGAGATTGTAGAGATCATTGCCTTAACCATTAGGATCTTGATAGATAATGTTAGTCACTTTCTCTTCCAAGCGTCAAACTCAACTCTATAGATCTTGATAGCAACTTCCCAAATCCCTATTTGAATGACATTCTTGAACAATGGACCTTGAGGTGGTTTCTAGGAATGGCTACTATGTTGCAACCAAGATAAGTTATGATCCTACTTTGTACCTCCCTATGAGTCAAAGAAAAAGATGTTATAATTTTCACAATTTATGATTTTCTCGGATGTGGAGATGTAATTGTCCAAGATGGACTTGATTGTTCGTGCTTCCCAAACTTGAGCACCCTCATATAGGATTGTGTCATTCGCAAATTGTTGGTGCGTAATGGGGTCCATCTCTCTTGCAATTTGTATACCACACCATAAACCCTATGTTGTCATTTCTCTGATGGCCTGCCCAAGCACTTTTTCCATAGTTACAATAAGGGATGAAGACAATGGATCTCCTTGCCTAAGACCTTTGACAACCTCAAAAACACCATAGGAATTTCCATTGACCAATATGGAGAATTAGGGGGTGGAGATACTAGAGAATAGGCATTCTTTAATTGAGTGGCCTAGGACTTGACATATCTCACAAAATAGCTTCGTTGAACCATTAGTTTTAGCATGTCCTTCACATTTACATTCTACGCACTTGAGTTCTTTGCTCTCCTTAGTATATTTTTTTTTCTCTTTCAGTTCTTTCATCATTTAGAGTGTATGTATTTGGAGTGCTTGTATAGAGCACATCTCTCTAGAATGCTTCTACTATCTTTGATTGACTCTCGTCATTATCACATAACTCTCATCATCTTTCTTTTTTTTTCTTCCATGTGAGGGCATTTTATCTTCACTCTTTATATCCATGGCTCATTTGTATGTTTCGATGTGGGAAGATGGTGGTACTACCTTCATTTTCTTTTGTAATGAGGGAATAAGGCTTTCAATGAACCATCTTTTCTTAAGGCCATCCATTGGTTTCTTTTCTAATTTCACCAATAGTTCTTTAAATCTTTGATTGTATGCAATTATATACTTATGCTTACTTTTCTTTGTATTATAGATCTTTGCTACAATCTCATTATAATCTCTTAGTAATTTGAAAGATTCCTTCAAATCTTTCTTAAGGAGTTTTGGTTTGATCGATTTCTATGTATTGGTTGATAGCTATCCCTCTTAAGCTTGTTGGAAAGGATTGTAGCCAATAGACTCTATTTTCTTGCCCATTCACTATCTAGATTTTTTCGTAGGCATTGCAATGTCATGTTGGGGTTTTGATCTATTGCTTGTGAATTTAGGCAACTTCTACCTTTCAATACCTGGACTTGATGAGGGAGTCACCATCTTGGTCTCATGCAACATCAATGCTTGGAATCGACTTATCAAGGGGTTTTGTTTCAAATGCTCTAGTGATTCACTTGCACTCTTAGTGGGAATCCTCAACTCTCTAATGTTTTCTACTAGGAGGCTCTCAATTTCCAATGTTTAACATACATTACTACTCATCTAAATCAACTTAATTTAAGAAAAACAACAAATAATTCATAATACATTTAATAGTTTGTTAATGTTTGTAGCTTCGGTTAGATTATTCTAACCTTAAGCATTTGATATCTCCTTCTTTAGATAAAATGAGAATTATATGTTATATACATTATCATTATACATTTGATGATGTTATCAATTGGAGAATTCATTAAGATTCATTCTATAATTATTATTATTTGATAACCATGATAATTATAATTGATAACTATCATAGTTATCATTATTGATAACTAATATGAGTAAAAGTAATATCAGTGTTATAGTTGATATTGTTATCAACTTTAATTGTTAATAAAGTTGATAACAACACCAACTTAACATTATTGATTTGATTATCAAAAGTCGATTATGGTATTGACCAAATCAAGATATTACTTTATGTTGATTACGGTATCAATTATGAATCTGAATTATAATATTGATATCATTATTGTGATTATCATTACCAATATGATAATCATATTTATATGATCATCAAAATACTTATATCAACTTCATTCTTATCAACGTAACAAACTTATCATTGTTAATAAGGATACTGTTGACATATGTCGACAGTATCATTATTAACAATGATTCTGTTAAACATATGTTTGGACAGCAAATAGAATGAAGGCTGATATGTATCGGCTAGTATAATGTTCAATGTTAATATGCAAATCTACATTAACAAGTCGATAATAAGGATCGACTTTGATAAACAATAACATGTCGATAATGCAATTTGCTAAGTTGGTAAACTTTGATAATAAGAATGTCTCACGAAGAGACATCACTCTTCGTGAGACACGTAGTCTCATGAAGAGGTATGTCCCTTTCTGAGACATCCTTGAAGAATATATATATTACATCAAATTCATTTGATGAAATCGATTATTAATAACAATCAATACAACCTTAGTTTGATATTGAGATATTTATAAAGTCCTCTATACATATTGGTTAATAAGAAGATTATTTATATTATATTGATATTGATAATATCAATTTGGAGATCAATATATATAAAGATAATATTCTAAGGAGAAATTATGAAGATATACTTATATCTATCTAAGATTAGATAACATTCTATTGTGAATTTATCTAATATATATACATAAAATTTTAAAGAATTACATACCTTAAATCTGATCAAACAACAACATAGCTAACATATGTAAGCCCACTTTCTTACTTCTCTCCTAAACTCAAACCTAAGGAGGATGGGAATTTACTTGTTGTAGGGCTTGACACCAATCTACAAGTAGGCTCCCTCCCTAGCCCATCTTGGGATTCACCTACCTTGTGAGGATTTACTCCGCCTCTCCCTACACAACACCAACCTATGCTCTTAAGGGGCTATAGCTAGTGATTAAGGAATGGCTAGAGTATACTAATATCTCTTGTATTATATATATATAACAATTTGTAATATTCTACTTTCTAACAAATGAGACCAATCATAGTTAGTCAAATCATTATGCATTATACCATTATGTAAGTTTGTTGTTTGCATTATAGCAGTCTGATCCGTTGCTTATATTCAGATATCTATCTCTAATTCTGATTGATTGAATGTTTTGTTCTCTCCTCTTAAATATTGATCCTTATGGATTAAAAGAAGAGATAAGTTTCCAATTCCATTCCATATTGATCCTTCTTTCCCGTTTATATCTTTGTGAGGAAGGTTCACACCTCTTCACTATGTCTGCCCTTTTTAATGGTCACACCCTTTCACAATTACCAACCTTTGAAAGGGTTACAACCCTCCATTATTGCTGCCCCTTTGGAAGTCACTTCCTTCTTCCATTAATCCTTCCTTAATTCCTATGCTCTCTTTATGCAGATCAGAACTCTCATCTTTCAAAACAAAACTTACTATAATTACCTTCCTTATGATGATCCCACTTCCATGCCTTCAACAAATGACTTTCCCTGCTATTTATATCTTCATGATGGGAGAGTCACAACCTTTCATTACACAACCTTTCAAGAGAGTCACAACCCTTCATCCTTTATGCCCTTGAAAGAGTTGCAACCTTTCATAACTACCACCTTTTGGAAGAGTCATAACCCTTAGTCAATTCTTCCTATTCCAATCTTCTTCCATTACTCCTTCCTTAGTTCCCTTGCTACCTTCTTTCTTCTTTTTCTCCCTCTCCCCTTCCAAATGAAATTCTATTCCCCCTTTCATATCTCATGTTCGAGGGAGTCACATCTTTTCATTTTATGTCTTTTGACCATTCATTAAACTTAATTTATATTGTAATTTTAATTTTATTTATATTCTTTTTATGTTTTAATATGATTATTATTCATTATTAAATCCTCTTTCAGAAAGGGAACATCACATCCTCCTCCTTGAGTGTTTTGTACAATGTTGCTTTTAGTTTCTTTATGTCTTTGACCCAAAATCTTTTAGGTTCACATTCTTCAATCACCTTTTCTTTGATCAACCATTATTTGTTGCCTTTGATGTTGTTCTTAGGTGCCCAGTCTTTAGATTTTATTTCCCATTCTTCTTCACTTACTAGTTTATCTTTTTAGTCAAAGAGATAGGTCCATGATTCATCAGATAAGGGTAAATGTCTTTCTATCTCTTGTCTCCTTGTACATTTTCTTGTGGAGGAATTGTTTTTATTTTTTGGATCGAGGTTCCAACTTTGGCTTTCACTTCGACTATGTTCTTTGGAGCGACTCTAGTTGGGAAATCGTATGGTAGTATTTTACCTCTCGTATATTCTCTTTGTTCCCTTTTCTCTACGATTCTTACAGATCACATGTTTTTTTGTCTTGACCACCTTGGTCTCTTTGCGCCCTAATTGAGGTCTATGGGCACGAATTTCTCAAATCTGACACAATTTCTTTTTAGGGAGCAGCACCAATGTTTACCCTCTTATTTGATAAAATAAATAGTTAAAATAGAGAAAATAATTAATAATGCATACCAAATATAAGCATTAAGTATATCTTTATTTGCACATGAATTATTACAAAAGTAGGCTAGAGATGATCAGCCAAGGATCAAACATGATTCAACTAGATCATACTGCTTTTCTTTGACAATACAAAATCCATTCAGAGGACCCAATTGTTGACCAATTGACGCTTATAGCTACTTGGATTTGACAAACAATTAGTACATAGTCAGATAAACTATATTATTAAAACATAATAATAGGTATTATACACTAACTACAAGGACAACATGTTACTCATTTTAGAAGTTTAACAAGAATCTATTGTTACTCGAATTAAGTTGCTTGTGTCAAAATTTCATATAATATATATATATATATATATATATATATATATATATATATAGTCATGTGTTTAGACTCCATAAAAGTGCAATTAGCCTCAATCAAAAGATGTGGCATCAAGTATTTGATTTTATTTTTAATTGTAGGTAACAAAATGGTTTTCAGATATGATCTAATTATTCCTTTCTTATAAGAAATGCTATGATCTCAAAGTTCATGACCATATAGAATAATTAAAATGGCTAGTGTTAACATTTTTTTCCTTACCATGGCTGTAGAGCTCAGCATTTGTGCATGTATTTTCAAGACCAAATGATTATTTAGCATTCCACCATTACTTTCTTTTCAACACAATGGCTCAAATTTAAGGGCAACTGAACTAAATTCCTAAGTATTTGTAAGATTGTACCTCTTCTATGATATTGCTATCATATGTAACATCTTTTGGATTCAATTACAATTACCTTGGTTTTGTTGATATTAATTGTGAGTTCATAATTCTCACAGAGTTGTTGGAGAGCATGGAGTTGATTTTGGAGGTCAATAAGAGTTTATGAAAGGAAAACAATGTTGTCATACATGGTACAGCTTCGCATTAACATAACAAATTTATCACTCATTGAAAATACATTACGATTTAAAATTTTAAAACATGCTTTAAAAACATGCACATTATTGAATATATGGGCTGTATTACTGATATCCTTTATACGTAGATCAAAATTAAATTTGAATACACTTCTTAGACCAAAAATTGACTTTTAAATCTTAATATATATAAACTTATGGTTTCAATACTAAGAAAAAATATTTAATCACAAATAAGATATTACGTACCATATATTTACTTTTTCTTTCATTCTAATATTATTTTCATGGTTACTTGGGGACCTGTCTCCTACCTCCTGGGATGCGTCTCAGAGATGGAGATGCATCTCCAATATTGAAGATGTCCTCGAAAATGTCTCGATGCATAGGGTTCTTTTGGTCACTGTCTACTGCCATCTCCAAAGTTTCCCGACCAAAAATTAACATCTCCTGGTAGAAAACATAGGGAATAAGGTGTATAAAAACTCTAATTCTTATCCTTTATCATTACTCTTGCAAAATCAATATTACGTATATGTTAGTAATAATAATGATATTCACTATAGTCTTCTGATCAATTTGCTCAATTGCCTCTCTAGAAAGATTTGTCAATGATGTACAATTATTCACTTTTCTCGTAGTGTCATGATTTACTAACTGTTGTTATTTTATAGAGGTTGCTAGAATGGTAATAAGAGGTCTTTGTGTAACATCAATTCAACTATTGGAAATAATGGAAGCCACTAAGTATCTCCAGCCTTCTCAAATATCTTATAGGGACACATCCGTGCAAATCTTTTCCACTCTCAGAAGAATAGTACAAAATTTCTCATAACTACACATCTCATATCCTTTGGCATGTGTATTAGCATCAAACTATCAATTATTTTGAATTTCAATATTTAATGATAATCTAATATGAAATATGTATTCTGAATTTTGAACTCTGACTCTTTGACACAATGACATTTAACATGTGTATTTAAACTTAAAAGTTAGTGTTAAACTTAACTACTGCTCTTGTTTTCAAAGTCCCGTGTCATATTTTCTAGAAATTATTATATTATATTAAACAACAATTGGTGTCTCCAAGTACCTCCATTTCCTATATTTGAAAATTAGTCATACTAGTACGAGTACTAGTCTCTTAAGTCTCCAAGAACTCCCATCTCCTGGTAACCTTGACTATTTTAGATTAACTATGTATTTCTTTTTTTTTTATTGCTAAATTAGGCATAAGGGAGCCATACCCCATGAGCCCATAGTATTAATAGAAAACAAAAAGACACTTCAAGATAAGTATGCGAAGCTCGAAACTTCAGGTTTGATCAACGGAGTTAAGTATCCAACCGTGTTTCGACCGGATTGGATAAGACTGGTTTTGAGCCGGGTTCATGAACCAAGAATGTGGCTAGCGAAAGGCGCAGTCACACCGATCACCAAGGAAGATTTGTGAAGGGTTATTGGATATAGCAACAAAGGGGAAGCTCTTACCCTTAGAATGATTGCAAATGTAGAGGTCGAGGTTAAGAAAATCAAGGTTTGATAGTCGGTTCATGATTGTGAACAACATAGAAGATGAGGGCATTTGGTTTGCATCTGCGGTCTGCAGTTGATTTTGATCGACAGTGTGTTGAGCCACAGAGTTGGAGGGATCAATTGAAGGTTATTGGAGAGAAGGTTGATTCAACCTTATCTTGCTTTGACTGCACGCATAAGTATGTTGAGTACCTTCTTTGGAGAGCAAAATTTGAGGAGAGATAGTATGGGGTCGGGGCTGGTAGTCATATTCATGATTTGAGGTTCATCTAGAGTGCTTTGGAGGCATTTAAATTAGAATATCTCCACTTGTTTCATGATAGAGAGTATGCTATTGGGTATGCAGAGAGACTTGGCAAGGCATCTACCCAATTAGCTATTCGGAGTTAGAGTTTGGAGCCATCTTCTGATTCCAAAGTTGTCAGTGATGAGCCATTGACAAAGAATTGGAGCCTTTTACCGTAGTTACACAGTGAGGAGTGCTCATCATTTTTCATTTGATCCACATGTGGAGGACTTGATGATGCGTCGATGTGGATTGGCTCCAGGATTATATCATCCTTTGTGGGATGGGTATTCACCATCTTCAGTAGATGGATTCAATAGCTGCAAGTTGGTGGGGGATAACTTGTAGAGTCATCACATCCATGGCATCTTAGCAGAGGATGGAGATAATGATTGTGATACAGACACCTTTAGGAGTTCTTATCTCCACAGTACAGTTGGATTTCACACCCACGGAGGATCGATAGATTGTAGATGGAGGTTTGGTATAGTAGATGCTTCTAGATATTCTCACCTCCTTTTGATGGATGGATGTGAGTTTCGTTTATTCTGGAATCCAGGTGGTGATAGGCTTAGCACTGCAGGTTGGACGGGTCCCATTGGATTGCTTCACCATTTCCAACATGGTGATGTTGTGATTGGATTAGTGCAACAAAAGTCTGAGGTTGTTCTTCTTGTCAAGCATCTATTCAAGATTTGGGGTCCATGTATATTTGGTTGGACACTCTTGAGTGTGCTGTGGGGGCCTACGCGTGCATTGGGGTTCCAATTTGGGTCTACTGGGGAGTATTGTAGTGTGTACATGGTGTGGATTACTTGCAGTTTCATTTTCAATTTTCATGTACATGATTTGTTTCAGATGCACAGTTTCAGTGCGCAGAGTTTGGATAGTTGGGTGTTCATTTATGTGCAATTGTTATGCTGGTGCTATAGTTGTATTTCGATCAGGGACATTTCTCAGTCTTCTTTTGGATTTCTAGTGCAGTGGAGTTTAGTTGCAGTCGTGATTGCTTGGGGACAAACAATCTTAGGGAGGGCAGACTGTAATGTCCCCTTTTTTGTGAGCATTATAGTTCGTGGGATTAGTCTATTATTTAACCCTCGTAGGCTAATTAGATGGATAGAGGGTCTTTGTTGGCAATGCCAGAGAATATTTTCCCACTCCAGAGGTCAGGGATGTTCAGGTTTGCTCTTCATTTGTGTCAAGTTGGTACACTTACTATTTATAGTAAGTCATTTATCCAATGTTAGCTGGAAAGACTACTTTATTATATGTCGTGTATTAGTTATGTTGTTTCGACAGTAATTAGTTATTACCAAAGGGCAGTTGGGTCAGGTGGTGACGTTTGGTCATACCCCTTTGGGTAGATAAATATGTACCACCTACGGGTGAAGGAATTATTATTAGTTATCATGATGTGAAATGTACTCGTACGTTGGAATGATTAATGAAAGCATCTATTATTCTCTGATATATTCTGTGTTTATTATATATTTTGTACTATGTTTGCGCTAAGTTTACCCCAGCGGGCAAACATCTGGTGCCGTTGCCAAACGAATCTGGCAAGTGACGGAATGAGTGGGTGAACGGGAATACCACTTGAGGACGGAACCACATAACTTTTTGAAGAAGAGCATGCTCTGACAATTGATGATTGAATAGAATTTATGCCTAATCAATTGAATAAAAATAGAAATTTAAAGAAGGAACTTGAAGAAGAACAAGCTGTTAGAATTGCCGTACTCGCACAGTAGCAAGCCGAGCGAAGGGAGAGATTCAAAAGATGCGATGAAGGACTATCGAAGGGAATTAGTGAAGGCGAGCGTCTGGAGGAATCTAACCGGGAGGCCGGAAGAAGTGACGAGGACCGCTTGGACGAAACAAGGAGCTTGTTCGACCCCTTAACCTTAACCCCACGGACGGAAGCAAGAGAAGCCCGAAGGAAGGAAGAAGAGGAAGCCGCATGGAGGGAGGCTCAGGATACCACTGCCGCTGAGAGTATTGAAGTGACAGAGGGGCACGAGGATCACTATCCCACCAGGCTTGGACGGTTCTAGTAGTTTAGGGACATCAAGTGGTACGGTACCAAACATTTTCGGGGTACTGACGCTGGCAGGACCATCCCAACCTATCGTACAACTAGCACAACAAATACTTTCAGCGATCCAACTGGCAACGCAACAGGTGGTACATACCACCATCCCACCCCCGAGGGTGAATATGGCGGCTAACAAGGAGAAGTTACCCAAGTTCCATGGCGATGGAAAAGAAGACCCTGTTT
This sequence comes from Chamaecyparis obtusa, assembly GCA_027943335.1. Classification (NCBI taxonomy): domain Eukaryota; kingdom Viridiplantae; phylum Streptophyta; class Pinopsida; order Cupressales; family Cupressaceae; genus Chamaecyparis; species Chamaecyparis obtusa. The sequence continues at coordinate 1,228,147 of BSBK01004874.1, forward strand.
GGCATTGCCGCACATGTGAGACAATTTGGTCCGCAAATGGAGTCGCTGACTAGGCAGAATGGATGAAACAGTTTCCGGCAACCCTTCGAGGGGTAGCAATCAATTGGTACTCTGATTTAGACAAAAGTAGAGTGACCACTTGGGACTTATTGAAGAAGGCATTCGAAAAGGAGTTTAGGCTCCTGCGAGACGATAATGAAATCGTCTCTGAAATATATGGAACCAAGCAAGGGAAAAAAGAGACTGTGCGGGCTTATAGTCGCCGACTGAAGGAGTTAGTCGGAAAAATGGATAGCTAGCCATCAGATGGCTTGAAGAAAAGATGGTTCGTGGAGGGCCTGAAATCTAACCTACAGAGGAAAATGAAGAATGCCCCCCACCTCATACGTAGATGCCTATAATTGGGCGATGGACTTCGAGAGTGAACAAAAGACCTCCAAGAAGAAAAGAAGCAAGTCCTCTTCCAACGAAGATGACACTTTGGACGATGACAGTGGCAATGATGGCAAGTTGAAGAAAAAAATCATGGCACTCCAAAAGGACATGGAGAGAATGATGGAGTTCAAGACCATGAAAGGGGGTACCAGCAAGGGGGAAGTTGACATATGGTGTACGGACTGCAAGGAGAGCGGCCATACAAAGGGGTCGTGTCCCAAAATGGCATTTTGTGACATTTGCTAGATCATGGGCTATTCCAACAAGGAATGCCCATACAACATGAAGGTGAGGAATCAACAAGTGCTATTTACCCAAAAGCAACCATCTACATCAGGGGTAGAGACTAACAATAACGCATCCTCGAGCGGGTACAGAGGCAACCGACACGGCGGCAGAAGGGGCAATACCAACAACACCAACACAAGGAGTCAAATACAATATGACTCCAAGGGTCAGCCGATGATCTAGTGCCGAGCTTGCAATCAGTGGAGCCACTTTGCAAGGGACTGCGACAAGGGCGACACCTCGCAGAAGCTATGCCGTTGGTGTGGTCCTGACAACCACGAGGATGCCCATTGCCCAAAATCTGGGGTCAACTTGCTCAACATCTACGGAATGAGAAGTGATGAGGGGGTACTAGCCATCACACGATCACAAGCAAAACAAGGGGCACGAGAGGGTAAGGAAGAAATAGAGAAGGCGATGAAGGCACCAAAAAAAAGATGGGAGATGGATACCACCTCGGGCCAGAGGGAGGCAGAACAAAACATTCTGAGACAAATGTTACAGGTAGAGGTGCCGGTGAAACTCCAGGACCTCCTTCACACCATGCCTCACTTGGGAATGTTTCTGTTGGGGAACTTGGCGACGCAGCCAAATACCACATGTATAGACATCCCTGAAGGGTTTGCAATTGACCCGATGATACTTGTTGTAAACAGCGGAAGGTACCTGGCAGTCGTCGAGATGGGCATCCTTGGCACCATCCTGATAGAGACTATAGTGGATGGAGGGTCAGGACTGAACGTCCTTCTGGAGGAGACATGGAAGAAATTGGGCAAGCCAACCTTGTGGCCCCTAACCTTCAACTTATTGGGCGCCTATCAGCAGGGTATCAAACCCCTCTGAACGTTGATGGCACAATAGGTCACCATTGGCTCGCAACCATTTGTACTAGACTTTGTGGCGATACCTTTGAAAAAGAAGGGTTACGATGCCATTCTGGGTCGAGGGTGGCTGGTCACGGCAAAGGTAAACCACAATTGGAAGAAAAACACCCTCTCGATGGAGAATGGGGGGAGGAAGTTCACCATTGACCTTCGCAACCAGATGGTGAGCGAAGAGATAGCCTCTTCTGCAGACTCAGAATCTGACTTCGAAGAAGAAAACGATCGAAGGGATGAAGGGACGAAATGGAACCGAATAGTGAAGGTGTGCTAAGATTGAGGGAATACTCAGAGGATGATGTAGATTCACTGCGTTGGTCTCTTCCACTGGCAAATAGAGGATTACAAATTCTTCCGACTAGCATGCAATATACTAAGTATTGAGGAAGAGCCGAAAACATTTCCCCCCGAGTACGGTGAATACAAGGAAGAGGAACCTAAGATCATTCGTGTCCGCGACGATTGGAATCGTGGGTGGACGATTGTAGCCTTCAAAATCCTTATTCTCCTTCTTATGTACGGGCAAGAGACCTTGGTTCCTGTAGAATTTATGGTTCCAAGCCTTTGGATGGCCATTGAAAATAGACTCGGCGACAGGGAAAGCTTGAGGGAACGACTGCACACTCTAGAGAGTGAGATTAAGCGAGGAAAATTTTGGGAAGTCAGCTACGACGGGGCTGTCAAGTTGTGGACTCTCGACGGACTAGAGATACATGAGTCCATCAACAGGTCCAAATTGAAACCTTACCTGGAGAGGATGGACCCGAGATGAGGGACAAAGCACTTGAGAGGATGGAAAGGGACTCGAGAGGTCAGGCAGGCGACCCAAGAACCGTCCATACGGGTGACCGGAGAAGCATCTGGACAGTAATGAAAAAAAATAAAAAAAACAAAAAAAAACACAGAGAATACTGTACAGTCGTACGATCGTACGACACGAAACTAGAAGGAATGACCGTATAGTAAAAAGAGAAGCTAATGATTCCCGTGCGGCATATAAGCTTGTATGGTGTTGGCGGAAGAGTGGCCTGTACGACAATTTCACATTTTGCCGCGGAGGAAGAAGTGTTTGTACCGACCATACAGCCTCAGGAGAAAGATTACTGTACGACCATTGAAAGTTCATCATGTTTTTAAAAAACCATTGTACGACCACGTTTTTAAAGCCAGTTCCGTTTTTAAACAAAAAAGAAGAGACACCTTGTATGGCCGTACGACACGTGAACACCACGGAAAACATAATTCATCGTACGGTATTTGACCGTACGGTGCATAAAAGTCCATATGGCCAAATGGGAAAAGTGCAGCCAAGGGACCGTATGGGCATATGAACTTGCGTGAGAGGAACCATACGGCGTACGGGCAGGGTGTTTTTGGGATTTTTTATCCGTATGACAAAGAGGCGAGTTGGTATAGGATTCGTACGGCACACAATGACACGCCAAGGTAGAAATTCAACAGTACGGCAAAAGAGAAAAGAAAAACAAGAAGCGTATGGAAAGGAAGAGCATTGGCGGACGCGGGAACAATTCTGCGAAGAGCCAAGTCATTCATGGGTGAAAGGAGAAGTAAAATGCAGAGGGAAGGTACTTAGCAAAAAAAACAACGACAAATCAAAACAGTTCACAGTGAATAACGTATGGTACCGAAGGGAAGGGCATAAGCAGGTAGTGAAGAAAACATAATCGGTTGGCAGAAAGAGTATAGGATCGGAAGAAAATCATGAAAATGGTGTGCCCCATAGACTTTTGTGTGGGTTTGAAGGTGCACTGCCCCTCGACCTCGCTGGGGGCGTTGCCCCCTAGACCCCCATTTTCTTTTTGAGGTACACCACAATTGTGAGTTGGGGCATCAAAACGGCACAAGGAAATTATTCAGTCAGCCTTTGGGGAGTGTGACCAGTTGATGAGACTCGAAGCTGTTGGAGATGTTGATGAGACCTGGAGTTGCTGTAGGCATGGAGTGTCTGCATGCCAGAGGTGGAGAGAGCACTGGAGAAAGCCTTTGGAGAGGGGTACTACGCTTTGAGGCACTTAGAGTAGGTGTTGGATGGACGTGAGGCTGTCTTGGTGGATGCATAGAGAGCTCGGGAGGAGCTAACCACCCGGTTGGAGGCAGTAGAGCAACACTTGGCTTAGCGTACCCAAGAGTTGGAAGTGGAGAAGGCGGCGCGGGTGGCTATCATGGTTAGATTGGCTAGGGAGATAGTATTGTTTGAACAAGATTTAGTGGGGGCTATAGCTGAAACGTGTTTTTGGGAGACCAATTTGGTGCAGGCACAGGAGGAATGTGATGTGACAGAAGAAGAACTACTCGAAGCAACATTGATGGGGAGGGCGACACTCCAGCTTTTTCAGGGACGCCCCTCCGCCCCTTCTCAGCGACTTTCTTATTGTATGACATGTATTTCATCTCCCTTTTGTTGTGAGTCGTTGGAGACGACTTTCTTTTTGGGGGGGATGATGTTAGCCGGAAAGACTACTTTATTATATGTCGTGTATTAGTTATGTTGTTCCGACAGTAATTAGTTATTACCGAAGGACAGTTGGGTTGGGTGGTGACGTTTGGTCATACCCCTTCGGGTAGATAAATATGTACCACCTATGGGTGAAGGAATTATTAGTAGTTATCATGATGTGAAATGCACTCGTACGTTGGAATGATTAATGAAAGCATCTATTATTCTCTGATATATTCTGTGTTTATTATATTTTCTGTACTATGTTTGTGCAAAACTAAGTTTACCCCAGCGGGCAAACATCCAACATTTTTATATTTGGCAGAGCATCTGGATTGGCCTCAGTTGCAGTGATGACCCTTGGCATCTTTGTTGATCAGGTATTCAGGGATTTTCTAATTATAGCAGGCCAGGGGTTGATAGAGATGGACACTTACTATTTTTAGTAAGGCAGTTTGATGCACAGTGGATACATTGGTTAACTCTCAGATTCAGACAGAATTGAGAAATAATGATTAATGGAGTTATAACATTATAATTATTAAGTGCATATCATTGATAAATTAAGTGGACTTTATTTAAAAGGAAGTTTTAAATGCTTTAAAAGCATACTTTATAATAAGTGATAAAGTGTTATGTAAAAGGGAGATATAAGTGTTTAATAAAGTATACTTTAAATTTTAATGCGTGCATCAGAAGGAGGGGAATATAATTAAATGTTATATTTCAAATGCAACAAAAGAAAATACAATTGTAAGTTATGAGAAGTGTATTCATCAAGCCTCATGATCGATTTATTACTTGGGAATTTTAAAAGCCAAAGGCAAAAAAGGAAATGGATTCATTCTTGTGCATTTGATTTTGGAAAATTGTGTTGTTTGAGAGCCAAGGGTTTTCAAATTTCAATGGTCTGAAGAATTGAGAATTCTTTCAGATTTTCATGTACTTTGAACTGGTGAAACTATCCAGTGAATTGTGCTTGTGATGGTCTTATTCAGAGACCATAATCGAGCTTCATATGGTGTTTGAATTGAAGGGAATGAATAGCGTTTTATCACAGTGATAATTAGCAGAGTACAAAGGATAATTTATGTGCAAATTGCAGCCTTGATTAAGGTCAGTTTTTGGAGTTTTGGGGATCGCCATTTATCTACAGAAAGCGGCAATCATTGTGGGCATGCGTTCTCATTTAAAGGTCAGCATTTGAGGGTTTGGGCAGCCGTTTTTTTCATCTGAAGGTAGCTGCCAATCATATTAAGGGCTGCATTTGAATTCTGGGCAGCGTTAGACAGTCAGTGGTGAGGCACGTTCTGATTTCAGAGTGCCATTGTTATTTGTCTCAAGCTTGGCTGCAAGGGAGCCTCCATTTCCAGAGAGCTGCGACTCAAATCAGAGAAGTCTACAATCATCACAAATTCTGATTTCCATTTTCTTCTTATGGCAAATAACATTATATTTTTATGCATTGATCATTATTGAAAATAAATTCAAGTGTTTGAATTGCAATAAGAAGAATTCATTGTGATTAGTTGCAGCGGTGAGTTTGTATGCAAACTATATGACGAAATGCCATGTTACATATTAAGCAAAATTTGAATGATACTATTTAGTTGTTTGCAAGTTTATTTCTTCGAAAATCAGATATTGGTGAAACCAACTTACTAGTTTACATGCAAAGTGTTTGACAAAATGTCAAACATCTAAGTTTGAAAGTTAGAACTTGTCAGGGTTCTTACATCCTTATATTTTGGTTTGTCCCTAAAGGTTGAGGACTTTATCATATAAGATAGAAATGAATTGTACATATTCGACTATGCCAAGCCTGAAAGCAATTAGTCCAAGCACAGGCAAAATATAGAGAAGGATGCATATGTGAATTCATTAGGATAAAACAATGGTTAGAATCTTTCTTAGATCCTCTTGAAACTTGGTTGGCCACCAGTAAGGAGGTGAACCATAACAAATGAATTTGTGGTTGTCAAGAGCCCAATTGACTAGCCCATCTGCTACTTTATTGTGTTCCCTAGGAACATAGCTGAATTGAACCTCCCGGAACTTATACTGCAAGCTGAGTCTTCTCCAACTCCCTTGCTATATGCCAGTTTTTGCTTTTGAATCCTTCAGTATTAAATATTCAAATGTTGACAGACTTGTCTTGATTGATTGGTTTTATATATTAAATCAACTTTCAACACCATGTGAAGTTTTTGGTTGGAGTCCAGGCATACAGAAAATTTCTGGTGGATAAATTATGTTCAATTTAGAGTGGAGACTTTTCTTCAAATTTATGAAGATTTTTCTTTTGATTATCCAATCAATTTATGAGCCCCGGATATTGGCACAGTTATTTGTGATTAAACCTTTCACTACTATATTTGCTTTTATATTAAATGACTGATTTTTATATTGTTATTTGACCTGTACCAAATGACTGATTTTTATATTGTTAGTTGACCTGTACCTACTTGATGATTGGACTTACCAAATTGTATTGAAACTATTCATACAGGTTTTATATAATTTTGCTAATGCAGAGGGAATGCTTGATGGGAGTTCATTACCATGTTATTTTGGTTATGCTGCAGATTTGTATCATTTTGGGCACTTCGCTATGAAATTCAAAACTAGGTAACGTTATTTTATTTAAGAGAATTGAGAAATGTGTCAAGGTACACACATGATTTTAATAGCTGACATGTTCCTTTATGTATTTGGAAGGAATGGCAAGATTATAAATCTCAAAGGCTACAAGATTTTGAGTTGTGAAGAATTTTTTGATCCCCGTCAAAAGGTTTTAAGAGCATGTGTATGTGTTGAGATTTTTGAAAGGGACAATAATCTAAGTCTTTGGACCTTCATATTATCCAAAAAAGCTAGGGGAAATGTTGCTCCTTGTTGGCTAACTGATAGTTTATTGATAAAAGATTGATTGTATAAATACAATTGAAACCCAAGAATTCTTTATTCCTTTATTTAAATGTTTTGTATTACTTTTTTTGGCTATCCATATATTATAAACATTTCTGTTTCTTATGTAGAAGAAACATGAAGGTGTATTAAATTTATCCACCACACCTATATACATCCATTTAATTTTTTTAATCACAACATTTTAATACACTATTGATCATTATTTGTGGGATTATAAATTCTCACCTGGGTTTTCTTTATAAACTATTCATTCCCATAAATTTTTAAAATCGGGCATATTGTTAAGTATTCTTGTTTTCATGACATATTGTCCTTTCTTCCCTCAATGTAGATAGAACACAATTATGCTGGTGCATCTTGGGTAAATCGACAATCAGCTTCAACCAAAAACATTTTCCATTATGTTTGCTTCAATTTTTGTTTATTTTTGTTGGGGGTCTCTCTGTCTTAATGTCTCTGATAAAGGCAGCTAGCTCCTTTGATGATATTACATATGAAGCCAATGCAACCATGGTGGAACTTGTGGTGGACCCTTGTGGGTGATGACGTGGACCTTGATGTCCACATACTGCCTATCGAATAGGTCCTCAGGCATGTGGCAAATTCTTGCTTGGGGGCATATTCTATGTTTGGTGTCATGATTCTCTTTCCTCTTTACTAAGGAAACATTTGTGAAATGTGGCAAATAACACATGAAATGTAGAGATGGAAGACAATGCCCAAAGATTGAATTTGTTGAAACGACTTTTGAACTTCTGAACAAATGCAAAGGCAGGTGATATATAATTGTCGCCTCTTAAATGGAAAGAAGGGAAAATAATAAAGGGGAGGCATTGAAGAAAAAGGAAGGGAAGTGACGCCTCTGAGTCTTCTTGAAACAAACTTAGCAGTCTTAGAAAAAGGCATGAGGAAGGGAGAGATGCGCAAACAGGAGATGAGGCAGCGACATCCACGGGGTTGGTAATAAAGTGATTAATGTTATATTAATGGTTATCTAGGAATATTTAGTTTATTAGGTAATTTCTATTTTCTCAGTTAGATAACTTAGAATCTTTCCTGTTAGTTTTTTAGAATGTTTTTATTTTATTTCTTAGTCTTTTCTCTATATAAGGAGACCACGTCTCCATTTGTAATCACTCAATCATTGAATAATGAAATACCATTACATGGTATTAGAGAAAAACGATCCTTCGGCAAATTTTTGAAATTCATGCTGATTACATGGATTTTTTTGCAGAAGTTTATTGGATTGTTCTTTTATGAAAAAACATGGGAATTTTCTCGATGGTATTTGTTTAGGGTTTTTTGATCGACTTTATTTTAAAAAGTCACACTTTTGTTTAGTGAAATCACACAAATTTTTACTTTGAAATTTGTGGGTGTCTTTGCTGAAGTTTGCGCAACTTTTTTGTGGTTTAAAAATTGCGTGGTTTCTTGTGAATTTGTTTTAGAATAGTGGGAAATTATGGTGACGGTTTTCTTTGAATTCCTCGACTTTGAGGGTTTTTATGAAAAATGCATTGGTCTTCTCTTGCATATCACGTGCTTGTTTTTGGTCGTTTATCTTGCTCACAATTGAAGGGTTTTTGGCAAGTTCACATGGTTTCGTGGAATTGTGGCGAAGTTTCTCTTTCTTCTTTTGTGCCTTGACCTACTTTTTTCTGACCCGTTTTTTCTTTGTTAACTAGCGTGTGAAGGGGTTCAACCTTGGTTCTTCTGTCGTGACCAACATTTTTCTTGCTTGCGAGGTCTCTGTTGCATTTTCAGCCCATGCCAGTAGGGCATTTGTTCAATGGGGTTTTTTTGCAGACTAATGCTTCTATTCTGAGCTTTTCAAAGCTCATGCCTAGGGTTCTAGGGTTTTTTGTGACAACTCTTTGTTTTTTATGTAAAGGGCTTCTAGAGTTTTTTTTTGATCTTTTGAAAAAAAATTGTGTGGTTTTTACCTGTGGCTAGGGTTTTTGAGCCTTTCTATAGAAATTTTCATTTTGCAAATTTTGATGTTTTCACTATTTTTCAATTAAAAATCGTGGGATTCCTGTGATTTTCAGCACCTAGGGTTTTAGACCTTGGAATTCTTGCAGAGTTTTTTTCTTAGTTTTTTGACAACATCATGGGTTTGAAATGTTGCACCCTCCGTAGGGTTTCTGAGCAAGGTTTTACCTAGCTTTTGCCTGAAAATCTCAGCATTTGTACTAGTTGCTTGCTAAAGGTTTTTATTGGTTTTTGACAAAAATTCAAACTCTTTTGAAGCTTGTGTTTGTGTCATTTTTTTGCATAATAAAATAGGAGGGATGACATCGTTGACCAACATCATTTTGTAGGGTAAGCAGTGGTTCAACAACATGAACTACAATTCCTAGATGCAAAGGATGCTCTCAATTTTTGAGTATTGGTGTCTCGATTGGATTGTTTTGGATATCTATACTCATCCTAATGTCGTGGGCAAAGACCAGGACAAGTTTGATGAACGTAACTGAAAAGCGGTTATGTTATTGAAGTTATTAGTTAATAACAAAATGCTTCTAGAAGTGCCTTTTGGATAAAAGTTGAGCTTTCTTTTTGAACAATATGTTTTTTTCCCTTATGATGGATGAGAATGTCTATGTAGGAGCATCTTATGAAGATCAAGGAAATATGTGATCAACTGGAGACCATTGGTTGCAAGATGGAAGAGGACGTGGTGGTGATACGCAGTAGAGCCTACCAGGATCCTACGCACACTTTATTGAGATGCTCAACATTACCTCCACTAATGTTGTGTAATGTCCCCACTACTTCGGTTAGTTCTTAATTGTGTGATCTTGCAAAAACAAAGTTAGTAGAGACAAATAAAGTATGAATTAGATATGAAATTAAGCAATTAGATCTACCTATTTCTAGCTCATAACAATTCTTGAGAGTAAGTCTGTCAGATCGGGCTTCCTAACCCTTGAGAAGGACCCTCTTGCTTGAAGGATATAAGATCAATTCTAAGCGATCCCTAGGTTATTCCACCGTCTTTTCTGGAGCGCATCCTCTAGGGGTCTTAGGAAGGCCAATATCTGGTCCTTTACTCTTCTTGGAAGAGATATTCTCTATCCAAGGCCTTTCACATGTGCATATGTTGGTCATCAGTATATATTGGCTATTGAGGATTATATCAATCCTCAGAGATTATATCAATCTCAAATTGACAATGGGATTATACCAATCTCGAATTGTCATTACATCAATTTTAAATTGACAATGGGATTATACCAATCTCGAATTGTCATTATATCAATCTCTATGTAATGTCCCCGGTATCAGGGTTAGCTTAGGACAAGTAATACCTGCAAAATAAATGTCAAAATTAATAAGTTTAAATATACTATTCTACCCTCTATCCTAACCCCAACCTTAAAGATGTCTCCAGATTGGGATTATTAACCCTCCTGAGGATCACTGGGTCCTAAATGATAAAATATCAAATTTGGTACCATCCTTGGTTACTTCTCCATCTTCTCTAGAGTACTACCTCTAAGGTCCTTCCTAGAAGAGATAACCTTTGTCCAAGGCCCTTATCACATATGCATATGTTGACATCAACAGAATATTCCGACCATAAAGAATATATCATCCTCACTCATGTCGGTCAGATGGAGGCTAACCTCACATATTGACATTAAGGGGTGACACCATATTAAGATTACTCTCTTCCCTAGAAAGGGATTCTCTTGATCTTAAACTATTAATTATAACTATTAAGTCATGTGTATTATCCATTTAGAAATCCACCTTTACATATACATATATACATATGTATAAAGTATCCATAAGCATAATTCATGAATATAAATAAATTCATAAATATAATTCATAAACATAATTCATGAATATAAATAAATTCATAAATATAATTCATAAACATAATTCATGAATATACTTTACAAACATGCCTTCCTTACCTTCCTCTTAGCTTGGTATACGTGGCTCTACTCTTGGTCGGCCCCACAATGAATCCCACTTTATATCTTAACTTGACTCTATATATTTTAATGCGCTCTTGAAATATTTTCCTTTAAATAAATCTTCATGCAAGTGTCTCATTTATTTCTATCTTCCTTGCAATGTAATTTCCTTTCTTTTATTTCTCTTCCCTATAATCTTGGCCTTTCCTATAATTTTGACCTTCCCTAAAATTTAGGCTATTAATTTGCCTTGTTTCCCTATCCACTTCCATCCTATGTTTTCCCCTTCCTTATATTTTATTCCTCTTCTCTTAATGTGAATATCTCTTCCTTATTTTTCCCATTTTGATGAATGTGTTTAAGTACCCTTCCTCCCGAAAGGGTGTGACGGTTATTTCACAATCTTTACTTTTAATAATATTATCGTTGTTTATTTAGAAGGAATTTTTAATGTTTAATTAATAACATTTGGTCCCTTAATTTGTAAAATATAATTTCTTATTTGTATTTGTAAAATAGAATCCTTTGATTTGTAAAATATAATTTCTTATTTCATTTGTATTTACAATATTAATATTATATATTGATTGATTAAGGATAATGATTGATTAATAAATATGCTTTAGTATTATTAATTGTTAAAATGAAAGATCAGATTATATTGTTTTTAATTTCTTTTCAAAATCCAATTATATATAATCTCTCAATATATATATATGATATATATTTAAACAAAATATATATAATATATTTAATAATGATATAGTGATAAATTTATATAGATATATTAATTAATCATTTGTTTCTATAGACTGAATTTATGTCAAATACTGATTGGATGGATGAAACTTGCATTGCTTAGTGTATATGCTGGTCATTATTCAATCCAATAAGGGATATATATAAGAGACATGTCAATAGATAGACACGTCTCCACGTGGAGACATGTCTATCTATTAACATGCCTCCTACTAAACATACATGTTGATTCATACAATACTCGATACTTAATCATAAAACAAAACCTGATACTCATCGGTGTTCTTTATATTATTCGTATCATGACCGATACTTGATCGGTATTCAATGTTGGTTTAGTTTGACCGATATAAATCGGGATTTGCCTTAACCGATACAAATTGGTATTTGCATAATGAGGTTTAACCAATATAAATCGGTAATGATTAGTACATTTAACCATTAGGCATTTAATCATTGGATATATATATATATATATATATATATATATATATATATATATATATATATATATATATGATGTTAATCAATCATAATATTATTATTATGGGAAAAGATCAATTATGTTGGCATTAAGTGATGATAACCGGTAAGCCTGCTACTGGTACTAGTGTTTTCATTGATTGGCAAAAAGAGTATAGAGACTTGTCATCTCTATAAAGTCTACAGAACCAAGGAACTAGTCACTATACAAAGCCTTAGCCACCGGGCAATGTTCGTAGTAAAGGAAAAGAGGATTCCAGCATCAACTGAGGACTGTGCTACAACCGGTGTAGACAAGTACAGATAAAGCCGTAGCTAACCAGTGTCAATAATACAACTGAGGATGGTGCAACCGGTAAGCCAAGGAAGGGACAGAAACCGGGACTCTTACCTGTTCACAGCATGAAGAACTGAACTCAACCGTAACCGGAATATTAATGACTTCGGTCATAAACCGAGGAAGTCATAGTCAGACTAATTGTTCCAACTAACTCTTTGACTGAGATTTTCTGCTCTAAATCTGGAAGTCTTTGAGTTAAACTGGTGATTTGTTTGAAGCAAGTCTAGAGGTTTTAAAGCTGAGATCAATGGCTTTAAAACTGGTGATCGGATTGAGGCAAGTCTGGAGGATTTAAAGCCGAGATCAGTGGCTCTAAAAACAAAGCGTTATCTCCTATGAAGGAAAGTTGCTTGACACGCAACTACTCTTTTCTTCATTAGACAGATTAAGCAAGGGCATGCATCGAATGTTTCCTTAGTAAACTGGTACTCCACTGAGCAATGAATCCGATGAAGATCTGAAGTTAGGTCATGCTTAATGAGCACAATTAGGGCCAGAACCCTATATATTCTTCTGTCCAAGGAAAATAGAAGTTGCCTTCATTCTGCCGAGTAAAAGAGTGAACCTGTATGCTAAAGAAGCCAGGGGTGAAATGAAGAAAGAAGAAGTGAGAAAGAAGATTGTGCAGAATAGCACAACAGTAGAGGATGACAGTCCCAACTGGTGCTGAGAGGGGAGGGGTGAATCAACACCTCTAAAACTTTTTCTCACTAAATCCACTAAAGTAAACTTACAGCACAAAAGGCAAGCAGATTTAAGCAAATAATAACAGTAAGTAAACAATCACAAAGTGACACTAGATTTATTATGTGGAAACCCGGTTAGGGTAAAAACCACGGTGTGAGGAGACCTCACAAATTTTGTACTCTCCTGGAGTACACCCTGTTAAGAGCCTTCCCAGTTAAAGGATAAAAACGTACTTGCTAGATGCGACCCGGTCAAGGGATTTGTTACAATAAGGTCTGTTAGGACCTGCCTGGTTAAAGGACTTTAAACACCTTGAACGATGTCACCCGGTTAAGGGATTTTGATACAAGGGACCTATTAGAGTCCACCCAAATACTGGGATTTGTCTATTGTAGTTTGCTAGAAAACAATAGAAGTGTGATCTTTGCAGATGGCTTTGCTTAGCCTGATAAGATCTCTATTTGTGCTCAACTGAGAATCATCACCGGTCGCCGCAGGTGTATTCTCATCTACTGTTGTGCTGCTTTGCACAATTGTCTATCTCTCTTTCTCTATTTTCTTTTACCCCTGCTTCTGTAGCATATAAGTTCACTCTTTTTCTCGGCAAAATGAAGGCAACTCTTATTCTCAACAGGCATAAGAATATATACAGTTTTGTGTCCCTAATTGCTCCTCAAATGCATGACCTAATCCTGAGATCTTACAAATACATCACTCAGTGGAGTATTAGTTCACTGAGAAAACATCCAATGCATGCTCTAGCTTTATCCGCTTCATGAAGAAAACAACAGTTGCGTGTCAGGCAACCTTCCTTCATAGGAGATAACACTTTGATTTAAAGCCACTGAATTCGGCTTTAAATCCTTCAGTCGCGCCTCAAGAAACCATTGATTCCGGCTTTAAATCCTTTACCTGCGCCTCAAACCGATCACCAAGACAACTCAAGATCACCTTGATTTACTACAATAAATCCCAGTAGAAAGAGTTGGTTGGAACAGATAGTTGACAGTTGACTATGACTTCCTCGGTTCATACCGGAGTCTTATAATATATCTGGTTGAGTCCTTCGATCTGTTGCAGTCTTTTTCTTGTCTTATCGGTTGCATTGTCCTCAGTGTGCTTCCTCTTGCGTGGATTACCGGTTACATTGTCCTGGTTGTGTTATAGACACTAGTTGGATATTTGCTTTTAGCTGTACTTGTCTATACCGGTTGTAGTTCGGTCCTTGGTTGATACTGGAATACTCTCTTCCCTAATTGAGTGCATTGCCTGGTTACTGATGCTTAGTGTAGCGACCGGTTACAATGGATTACAGTTATTCTTTTCTTGCCAAACCAACCTCTCTTGATGTAGATTTTCTTAGAGCTTCAGCTTGTATAGAGATGACAAATCTCTATCCTCTTTTGCCAATCAATGACAAAACTTGGACCGGTAGAGAGCTTACTTGTTACCATCATTTGATGCTAACAGAGGAGACACTTGCAGTGACCGGTGATGCTTCTAAGTTGAGCACAAATAGAGATCTTATCAAGCTATGTTTAGCCATCTGTAAAAGGTCACACCTATTGTTCTCTAGCAATTACAATAGTTAAATCTCAGTATTTGGGTGGACTCTAACAGGTCCCTTGTATCAAAATCCCTTAATTGGGTGACATCTTCCAGGATGTTCAAAGTCCTCTAACCAGGCAGGCACTAACCGGCCTTATTGTAACAAATCCCTTGACCGGGTCGCATCTAACAAGTGCGTTTTTATCCTTTAACCAGGAAGTCTCCTAACAGGGCATACTCCAGAAGAGTACAAAATTTATGAGGTCTCCTCACACCGTGGTTTTTACCCTAACCGGGTTTCCACGTGATAAATCTGGCGTCATTGTGTGATTGTTTACTTACTGATTTATTTGCTTAAATCTGCTTTCCTTTATGCTGTAAGTTTACTTCACCGGTTTTGAAGGACCTAAGTTTTAGAGGTGCTGATTCACCCCTCCCCTCTCAGCACCGGTTGGGACTGTCAAATTACTTATTAAATATGAATATATGTATATGTATCAATATCTATAATAATAATAGATATTATATATATGTTGATTTTTATATATGTATACATAGTTTGTTCTTTTCTCATAATATTAATATGATTTCTATTTTATCTGATCGAAGCTACAAACATCAATTCGAAGGTTCTCCATAAATATATTTTGGAAAGTTTCTCTGTTCCAAATCCTTAACTGCTCTAATGATTTGCAACTTCTTAAAGAAAATAAAAGATATATTACTTGGCCTATCAGGGGCTGATGTCCACCACTCCATGACTTTGTTCTTAAGACTCACATGCCACAACCACATTGACTCAATGATCCGAATTAAAGACTCGGAGTACAATACTTGGTGTGAGATGTTACTTGTGGTATTGTTAATTGCAAACAAAATAATGTCTAGATCATAAATTACACAAGCCAAAATCCAATTTTCATTTCAGTCAAAACCTCTAGTTTATACAATGTATGAAGGATATGAAGGGTCACCAAAATCCCTTCGAAATGAATCGAACAATCCACATAATGTTTATTACAAAATAATAATAAAAACCAAAACTTCAAAAACTAATAAAAATAAAAAAACTATTTTGAAATTTATGCCTACTTGTAGAAGGCATAACTTTCTACAAATAGCTCGAAAAAGCACACCGTTTACACCGTTGGAAAGATAATCAAATTATCTAGAGGAAAATTTGAGGAGTACAAGACTCCTCGAACGAAGGACGATGGGCCCAGAAATGCTCCGAAGACCTGCGAAACTGCAAATTACTAAAACATAGTAAATACTGAAAAAAATCAGATCATCCTTAATCTTATTCTGAATCATCCTCAATCCTGTTCTGATCACTCAAACTTGAAGGGAGCTCTATTTGGGGCCATCTCCTCCTGAATTCTCACACTGATTGGATAATGATCAGATCCTGAGATGGTTAAAATTTCCGTAGAGCAAGTCCAATCAGTTTTTGCCCAGTTTCCAGCAATTAGAAAGCAGACCAATTTTTCTGCTATATTGAGAAATCCACTCCTATTGGTCCAAGTAAATTGACCATTCCTTAATTCAAGTTCAATAAACCCATTGTCTGTTAGAAAGTCTAAAAAATCTCTTTGACTCTGGCCGGACCAACCTTTTCTGCCCATTTTCTCAGCTGGGCTGAGAATAGCATTGAAATCACCACCTAATAGGAACATGTCATCCAGATTATTGCTGATGATAGTTATCAAGTCTTTCCATAGTCCTCTTTTTAAAGCTGGATTATTCAGACCATAAACAATGATAACATTGAATCTAGTAAATAGCTGTTTGGAGTCACTTACTAGCTATTGCCAATTCCTATCTTGCCCTCTAATCTGCACCTCTACTATCAACTTGGACCACAATACACCTAGTCCCCCAGAGGCACCAATTGAATCAGAAAAACACCCTTTCCATTTGCCAAACCGCCTCTTGAAAGCATCAATTTCAACACCACTCAACTTTATTTCTTGTAAGAAAACTACATCTGGTCTTACCTGATCAAAACATCTTTTGATCAGGTGAGTCTTGTCAAGGACATTGCAGCCCCTGACATTCCACGAAAGGAGCTTCATGGCTCCTGGGAAAGGGCATAACCCTTTCTCAATCTCAAAGCTTGCTTTGATTAGCAACACTTCCCGGCATGGCTAACTTCATTCTTGTAAATCTCGCACCTCTCTTTTTCTTTTCCCCAATGCTCGGTTTTCTATTGATTGCAGGAGTTTGCTCTATTTTTCTGCATTCTAATACATCTGGAATATCTGTTAGCCCCAAGTCATTCACACCTCCCTCTTCTTCTTGAGATGCATATTCCGATTCTGATTCACCCATTTCCCCACTACTATCTTTCACTCCCTCAAAAGAGCTCTCTAAGATGCGGATTGGTGAAATTTGAATATCCTTAAACCCTTTATCTACATTGATTTCCCTCAAACACCTCAAATCATTTCCATCCACCATTTTAGTAGCTGCATGTGATAGTCCTAGCTGTAGGTCAAGTTCAGAATCCGACTTCTTTGTTCTTTTGTTTTCTGCCATCCCTTTGCATTCCAAAGTTAAATTAGTTGGAGATTGTGGTCTTCGAATTGACATGTATTCCTCTCTTTTGTCTAGAGTATGTGTCGGGGAATGATCCATCACATCGTTGTTGAAGCCAAAGATTTGCTTCTCATTGCCCCCATCTTGATTCGTTCCCTCACCTAAAAAAATTGACCCAAACCTTTCTCCCTCCTGATTACAGGGGTTTTGTTCATTTTCTTTAATATTAGTTTAATCCTCCTCCCCAAACGTAGATTTGAAATCCTCACGATCTGTTGACACATAACCACAGTCTTTTGCAAAGGCAAGAACAATTCCCGACTTTTGCACCTCCTCCCATTCTGAGAATCCAAACAAGTCGCTACCCATATATCAAGTATTGTCCAGAGTGGCACCCAATGTTTGGCCCTCAAAGTTCACCTTTCTCTTCTCCTTTGAAAGTTTTGAGATCACTTCAGCCAGTAGGTCTTTGTCCAAATCTTTTCCCTTATCCGAGTTTAACTCCCTACTTAGATTAGCATTATCCTCGCTTTCTTTCAATGGATCCTCACATTTGTCAACCTCGATCCTCTGTTTCCATAGGCCTTCACCCGTTCTGATCTCTATTAGGTCCAGAAGCAGATGTGCCTGCTACCAAAGAATCAACATTCTAGAGTAGATAGAAAAATCCCTACTATCCACTACCTCCTCAAACTTGAGAAAAGACCCCAACTTTTCCCCAATCAGTTTCATAGTCTCTTGAGGTAGGTTTGGCATTTTAACCCAAATTGGGATCTCTTTAACTTTATCTGTTAAAGGATCAAAATTTGGGGACCAATCAACAAAATATAGACCCTTCCCATCAATCAAGAGCGACCCACTATTAAAAACCCAATCTTTATCTCTTGCTATAGGGCATATCACTAAAAAGAAACCGTCGGTCAGGGTTTTCGAAGTGCAATCTTTGCCTAAATGCATATCACACCAGTCCCTTGTTTAATTAAAAGACGGCCAGGGCCTCGTCTATTTTAGAAAAAAAAGCATTAGCTTTCAAATAACTCATTGTGTGACTCAATTCCTTATTGTCGATTAACATGGATGAGACAAGGGCATGTTCAATATTTGAACTTACCGGCTGTTGTTGTTCAACCACCTCCTTTTGTTTAGGCCTCCAAAACGTCTTTTCGATTTGCCCAAAATCGAAACCCTCTGCTATCCTCGAAGATTTCTCCTCAAAAAGCGGCATCCCAAAGATCTGCTGCCTCTCGTGGCTATTACTTTGAACAGAACGCCTAAAATCATTTGCTTGCGGAAAACTCCATGCATTCTGCCGCTGCGAACCTACTCGAGTGTCAAACTTCAGTTGATTTCTTCTATTGAAAGGCCATCCGGAACCAAAGTGGCCATTATAGCTCAGCCCTGGATGCCTCCTAAACCCTAGCCTCTGCTCATGCTGCCACTCCATTTTTATTTTGTAATAGATATTTAAGCACAACTATTTGTATTGTTACTTGGCAATCATTTCTACTTGTTTTTGGTAAAAGCCTTGTGTGTGTCAAGTACTTCAACAAAAAATATAAAAGAAAAAAAATCAGGGGTAGACATTACAATGGTCTCTTCCCGCTGGTTGTATTTTCAACCTCTCCCCTCTCTAATTTATCTATATACTCACTCCTAGCTAGTCTTGTTATTCCATTTTGTTGCTTTGTAATTGCATTTTGCAGATTTTGCTCTTGCATTTTCCTAATGATATTTTGCTTCATTAGCATTTGTAATTCTCTCTTGGAGGATAACTCTTTGTTGTTATTTTGATCTTGTATCATTTACATTCGTAGTTTTATTTCTGTTCGTTTGTACTAGTTATTCTGGGTTATTCATCTACTCAAATTCTAACATCCCCTATAGATCTTTACCGATTTCCTAGAGATCCCACTTTATTTTCGTTGATTTGGGACTACCTAGGGATGTTTCTTGTAGTCATAATTAAAGTAAACATAATTGTATTGGCTGAGTGTTTATTTCAATATGTTTTCTTAATCAGATTGTTATGCATTGTAATAGGTAGTTCTCGATGGTTGTTGGTTAGTAGTGATATTGCTATCAGTATTCAACTGTATAGTTTTTTGAGTCAAACTCATTGACCCATATTTCATGAGTAGTGGTTCACACGAACCCATCTCTCATGAGAATGAATGGAACACTTAGCACTAATTGGATCTAGGTGATGCTCATAGAGGTGAAGCACTGGGACTTCCTGGGAGGTCACCCATCCCAGTATTACTCTAGCTTGAGCACACTTAACCAAAGTTGACAACCTCTCACTTGCCCAAAACTCGCCAAGCCCTGAAAAAGATTACTTGGGAAAACTCGGCCAATTTTTGGAAAAACTTGGCAAAAAACTCGGGAACTTAAAAATAGCATAAAATTTAATTAAAAATGCAATTTTTTTGCAAAATTCTATGAGAAGATGCATCCAATGAGTTAATTAATGAGAAAACAAAAGAAACAAGCTAAGTTTAGATATATATAAATGCAAAGTGGGTACAAAATTGCATTCTCATGTGGAATGCTGATGACTGGAAGCAAAATAGTAAACAGTTTAACTAGTATGAATCTATGATGCTTGATCATTGATCAATGCCAAATGTCAAAGTCTTCATAACTAGGTCTTAGGTAGTCTTCGTTGGTGGCTGTTTTCAAGTCCCTAGGTCCGACAAATGAGGTTTGAGTGATTTTGACCTGTTGGGAAGTCATGTCTATCTGGGATTTGGGCGAGAGCTAAGCTAAGTCTGTCATAGAGATGGGGTCGAAACCAAGTGAGTTGTGATAAAACGAGTTAAAACCCTTTGGGAATCCTTTTGCCAACTTCAGTTTGACCTTAGAAAGCCATGATGGATTGTGGGAGGTAACCCTATTGAAGGCTTGCTGAATCCTGAAATTTGGTTAAGTCTGGAATTTTTCGAATCTAGAATCTGCATCTCAACTCCTATGAAGTTGGAACCTATCTCAAACATCCTGAAGTATATATATTTTATATATTTATACAAATATAACTTAAAGTCTAAGTTGCCGGTTCGGATTCGGGTTCGGATGTGGGTTCGAGATTCATTCAAAATTTTTTGGGGGTGGGTTCAAATTCATTTTGGGTTCGTCCGTACAAAAACATATGCTTATATATATGTATGTATATGTATAT
The DNA here is from genome assembly GCA_027943335.1 of Chamaecyparis obtusa. Taxonomy (NCBI): domain Eukaryota; kingdom Viridiplantae; phylum Streptophyta; class Pinopsida; order Cupressales; family Cupressaceae; genus Chamaecyparis; species Chamaecyparis obtusa. The sequence goes on from BSBK01004874.1 coordinate 1,248,602, forward strand.
GTATATATGCAGCAGCAACTAAGTTCATACACCACTATGCTAACAATAAAGCAACATAGCAAAATACACCACCATATATATTAATGTTTTAGTCCAAATGACATATTTTTTACCTTTTTGGCCTTTTTAGTGGTCTATTTTAGGATTGGAGGGTTGGATTGACTAAAATAGACAAAAAAAAACTTTACAAAAGTCAAGAAAATCCATTTTTTGGCTAAATTCGGCCTGGATCCTACCATAGATTTGCAAATTCGCCATAAAAACAGCAAAATTTGTGCCAGGTTCGTCTGACAGAATTTGGGCAGACTTTTGCAAGAATATGATAAGGACCAGACTTTTGCAAGAACCGGACCAGACTTTGGGGCTGCCAGTGAAGAATTTGGTGACATTATAAGAAATTAAATAAATCAAACTTATACTTAAATGTTATATTTGTATAAATCCTCCCGCCCCTCAAGTGGAAAACTGGAAACTTTCCTCCTCTACTCAAAGACCAAAACGTTGCAGATGAAAAACTATGCCCAAAAATGCCCTATATAGCATTCAAACCTTGGCAGGAGAGTTTTTAAAAAAAACTCACCTAGTTTTACCAAAACTCGCAGAGTTTTTGGCGAGTTTTTGGGCGATTTTTTGAAAAATTCGGCCCTTGGATTTTAGTGATTAGTTGGCCAAGTTCCAGCTCGGCGAGTTTTTCCAACTCAGAGATTACTCGGCGAGTTTGTCTACTTTGTGCTTAACTATGGAGTTTCCTCCATGGTTAAACCCACTCTGCTTGCAACCCCATTTGTAAAACCTTCACCAAGTGTTGTGCCTTATGAACCATTCATTAGAAAGCCCCTTAAGCTCATCAATTGATAAGTAGGAGATATTTTCCACAGCAAGTCAAATTGTGATATTGCTATCAGGATTCAACTGTTTAGTTTTTGAGTAAAACTCATTGACCCATATTTCACGAGTAGTGGTTCACACGAACCCATCTCTCATGAGAATGAATGGAACGCTTAGCACTCATTGGATCTAGGTGATGCTCATAGAGGTGAAGCACCGAGACTTCCCGGGAGGTCACCGATCCCAGTACTACTCCAGCTTGAGCGCGCTTAACTATGGAGTTTCCTCCATGGTTAAACCCACTCTGCTTGCAACCCCATTTGCAAAACCTTCACCAAGTGTTGTGCCTTATGAACCATTCATTAGAAAGCCCCTTAAGCTAATCAATTGATAAGTAGGAGATATTTTCCACAGCAAGTCAAATTGTGATATTGCTATCAGGATTCAACTGTGTAGTTTTTTGAGTCAAACTCATTGACCCATATTTCACGAGTAGTGGTTCACACGAACCCATCTCTCATGAGAATGAATGGAACACTTAGCACTCATTGGATCTAGGTGATGCTCATAGAGGTGAAGCACCGAGACTTCCCAGGAGCTCACCCATCCCAGTACTACTCCAGTTTGAGCGTGCTTAACTATGGAGTTTCCTCCATGGTTAAACCCACTCTTCTTGCAACCCCATTTGCAATACCTTCACCAAGTGTTGTGCCTTATGAACCATTCATTAGAAAGCCCCTTAAGCTCATCAATTGATAAGCAGGAGATATTTTACACAAGTCAAATTGTGATATTGCTATCAGGATTCAACTGTGTAGTTTTTTGAGTCAAACTCATTGACCCATATTTCACGAGTAGTGGTTCACACGAACTCATCTCTCATGAGAATGAATGGAACACTCAGCACTCATTGGATCTAGGTGATGCTCATAGAGGTGAAGCACCGGGACTTCTTGGGAGGTCACCCATCCTAGTACTACTCCAGCTTGAGCGCGCTTAACTATGAACCATTCATTAGAAAGCCCCTTAAGCTCATCAATTGATAAGTATGAGATATTTTACACAGCAAGTCAAATTGTGATATTGCTATCAGGATTCAACTGTGTAGTTTTTTGAGTCAAACTCATTGACCCATACTTCACGAGTAGTGGTTCACACGAACCCATCTCTCATGAGAATGAATGGAACACTTAGCACTCATTGGATCTAGGTGATGCTCATAGAGGTGAAGCACCGGGACTTCCTGCGAGGTCACCCATCCCAGTGTTCCATCTACATGGAGATGGAACGATTGCTTGAGAATATCTGCTTGTCTATTTAAAAGGTTATGTGAACTTTTTATTCCTTGGATGGCTCAACTCCTGATTTCTTTTTCTTTTAGTTAATTGTTACTTCCCTCGTCTTCTATGAATATACTATCAAATCGGCTTGGTTTGAATCAACTTTTCCTATGGATCTACCACCAATAAAATTTAGTTGTGTAACTTAAATAAAGTCATACTCTTCATACATGGAGGTGATACAATCTTCTCCTTATTGGCATTATTAGAGTTGTTAATTTTAAATTACTAAATTAGTGTAGCATCATAAAATACTAATCTTCCATAACACAATAAATACAAAGAACAGGTGAAAATTCCTATGAATTCAATTATTACTCAAGAGATAGTTGCACCCATAAATGACTATTTCCAACCCTACCTTTTAAATTCCTCCTCAAGGCTTAGAGATATGCAAGAAGGATTCCCTACATCCCTAAAATGAAAAAGCGCAGGTTAATATGTAAGTTTTGCTTGTGCAGATCTATCTAACAATGCATAAATGGTAAAGAATTTTTAAGTAACAGCAAAGCCATTTGCCAGTTTGGCCCACTGAGATCTCCTCTAATGGAAGTGCACAAGGGGGTTTCTTATTGTTCAAATTTTGTATCCCTCACAAATGAGATCAAAATGAATTTCTTATATTTGTCCTACGTATTATTCAAATATTACCCCTCATGAATAAGCTTGAATGCAAACCCAACTCTGCCCATCCACATATATCTTGAGTACATAGGTGCCCCTTCTGAAATGAGCTTAAAAAATTTAAACTTTGAAATGATATCAAGTTCATCAGCCACACATTTATGGGATAGATGGAATTTCACTTTGGATATGCTGCTGCATCTCCATTACATATCATAGTCAGTCATATAATAAAATGCTATATTAACTTTTTGTCGTAATTTACACCCTCAAGTTAGTGTATATCCCCAACTCTAGTAATTTTGTTATCATTTTCACCTCAAGAGATGGCCATAGCCAATGTGACATCGGCATTCAATGATGTACTGATCAACATTGCTGTTTATTATAATATTATTACATTTATACAGTTCATGATTCATCTATGATGAAAGAGCTCAACTTTTTTTCCAGGGTATACACCTAACTTAGTTCTCTATTGGTTGCCAAGGAATGATGGTACAATTCTAATATTTACATTATTTCTAGTAATTAGAGAACATCAACGTGATAAATAATTCGGAGCTTCGACAGGTTAGAAAGATAAGATTGCTCTTCAAAATGGTGTATAGAATTTTAGCAGATTGCCTGAGCTGCAGCCAATCTTGCAATAGGAACCCTGCCAAAGAAGAACCTTGTGAGACTTCTGTTTATGAACCAGAGAAAATGAGATACTAATTATCTTTGGTGAGTTTGCACATAAATTGAAATATTCAAGGGTAAGGGAGAGACCTGAAAGGTGAACAAGAAACATAGTCCAATCCAACATCTGCAAAGAAAGCCACAGATGAAGGTTCCCCTCCATGCTCTCCACATATTCCCACCTGCAAACCCCATATAAATAGTCATTAACTCTCAAGAAGTGCACGTGACATCCACATAGTCATTAACACTTGGAAAGCACAGTTTACATCCACAATGTGTCCATCTTGTTTTGAGAAAAGTTGTGTTTAATTGAATCATAGTCTGTGTTGTGCTTGATGAATCTTGGACTTATCCATTATAAATTCAAGATTTAGTGTGAAATGAATTTGTGAGATAGTTTAACTATCAGAGACCTGTCCAAATTTAATGACTGATTAAGAATCAATATAATAGTTGATTTTGGAATAAGTATATAAATTTTCTTACCTTCAAATCAGGTCTAGCTTTACGGCCTCGTTCAGTCGCAATCTTAATCAGCTGGCCTACACCTCTTTGATCAAGAACCTTATATTCCACAGAAGTAATTATTTCAATACAAACATTTGAAATTGCATATATAGCTCTGTATGCATTAGGTACTGCTTTGATTACAATATTGTAGGGATTGATTCCTCAATACATCGTAAATCAAGAGCAAATATTGTAAAGAAAGGGACAGTAATATTTAACAATTAAAAAAATGATATCAAAATAAACAATATTTTACCTCAAAGGGGTCATTCTGAATAATCCCATGAGATAAATAAATTGGCAAGAACTTGCTCACATCATCTCTGCTGTAGCCAAAAGTCATCTGAGTTAAGTCATTTGTCCCAAAGGAGAAAAATTCTGCATGCTGGGCAATCTGCAAAACAATGAAATAGCTTTATTATACAGTTGTGAGCCAAAAGAACCAAACTTGTTTTTAAATGAGAAAAAATACTGCACAAGACCGTACAACATACTGCATACAAAATACTAATAAAAGCTTCAAAGCTCTCGAGGAAGGATCATCAACCCGTAGTAGAATATCAAGAATGAATTTGTCTTGTTTAATAAGCTGTGTTGTTGAACTTGTTGAATTATTAGCATAAGGCTTAAGAACCACAATCATGAGATCTTAAGATAGCTCTTCAATTTCAGTGAAAAAAGTTGCTTATGATCACTGGTATTGAACACACTAGGTTGTCAGTCAAAATTCAATGGGAGGAAATCATCATTTAAACTTACAATTCAAACAAAGGGAATCCAACTTTGTTAAACAATTTTTTTTAGAGCTTGGCATATATTACATAGTGATGTAGAAGAGATACTGTTGTTAAATGGATATCAGAGAAGCATTCATATCTATCTGATTCCTGAAGAACTATGGTTAAAATTGAAGTTGATGTTTTTGAAATGATGGCTTTCTTACCTCATCTGCAACCAAAGCTGCTCGTGGAATTTCAATCATAGTTCCAACTTTATATTTGAGACAACAGCCAGTTTGTGAAAAGATCTGTGCAGCAACTTTATGTATAAGATTCACTTGGTGTCCCAATTCCTGTCAAAGAAATAAAAATGGATACTAGCTGAGATAACTGATGTCCTTGAACAAAACAACCTGCACAACAAGACTTCCAATTCGCTTATCTTCTCTGTCCAATTACCCAAAAAGATAATAGAGAATATTGAAATGTTGATATGATTAATTGCATGATCATTGAATCTCTTGGAGGAATGTCTGAAAAAAAAACTCTTAAATTGATAAAAAATTATTAAGAAATAAACATGCTAGTTGACAACTTAAGTGCAGGGAAAATGTGATAGAGTTTGTTTAAACTTAATGCCTGAGGTGTTCCTATAAGAGGAACCATAATTTCTGGTAGCACTTTCACACCCTGGTTGACCACTGCAGTGGCAGCTTCAAAAATAGCACGTGTTTGCATTTCTGTTAATTCTGGGTATGATATTCCAAGCCTGCAAATGATGAACATTGGAAAGAAATTGAGAATTTCCAGATGTGTGCTAATTAACGAAAAGACATTTTAATAGTAAGGACTGCAAATCCACCTGCATCCACGGAATCCAAGCATTGGATTGACTTCAGAAAGCTTCTCTACACGTGAGAAAACCTCCTCTTCTGTCATTCCAGTATCCTTTGCTAACTCAGAAACTATTTCATTGATATCACCCTCTGGGAGAAACTCATGCAAGGGTGGATCCAAAAGGCGTATGGTAACAGGAAGACCTGCGAGACAAGAAGCTCGTGAAATTGGGGTTCACACTCTAATCTGAGAGGTATAAATTCAGGGTTCTGATATAAGGAAGTTTAGAAGTATATACCATCCATTGCTCGAAAAATCCCTTCAAAATCAGATCGTTGATAGGGAAGGAGCTTATCAAGTGCAACTTGTCGCTGTTCAGCTGTTATTGCCATAATCATCTGCCTCACAGCTTTGATCCTACTATCTGATGCAAAGAACTGCATAAAATCAAATGATTTTAACAAATGCTTTCTGCTTCACATGGTGGAAATATAATTTTATTGCATATGGAGACTAATTCAGCATGTACAGGCTATCCTGGTTTCAATAATAAGAATCTTGCGGAACCAAATTAGATGTTATCTTTATATCTTACCATGTGTTCAGTCCTGCAAAGGCCAATGCCTTGTGCACCATTGTTTCTTGCTGTGAGAGCATCATCTGGTGTGTCTGCATTAGCCATAACCTGCAGTGAGAATCAACAATTTTCACTATCAGCATGTATAAATTGTTGAAGTTCAATTAGTTATTGCCTACAATGCAGAAACTCTTTATACTTTCAAAAGAACTACGAAAAGATAATTATTGAGAATTTTTCAAGTACAGAATCTAGATATACCTTCAGGTGTCTTCGCTCGTCCACCCAAGTCATGAATGCACCCAAATCACCACTGATTGCTGGAGGGGAAAGAGGCTGCTTTCCCAAAATGGCCTCTCCAGTTGTGCCATTGATAGATAACCAGTCACCCTCCCTCAATACATGTTTTCCAACTGACAATGTCTGCAAGTAAGTTATTAATTGAGATTTGTCATTACAAGCACATATGTCGTCTTGGCAGTAACTGCCATTGATTCTTACACTTAGTATTGCATTATGCACTATATACATAATTTAATCATTTTTATTGAAATAATGTGTTGATTAAAAAATTAAAATCACAACCATAAAATAGTTGAGAAATCATGTGATTTGGATAATGACAAAAGATTAAATTATAAATATCATATGGTTTGAAAATGGAGAGCTTTACATTAAGCATTCTAATGTTTATTGTAAAAGGAGACAATGGACCTTCTCATTTTCATTAACACGAATTTCTGAGCACCCTGAAATACAAGATTTGCCCCACCCACGTGCAACAACAGCAGCATGTGAAGTCATGCCTCCTCTGCAAGTCAGTATGCCAGTGGCAGCATGCATGCCACCTACATCCTCTGGACTGGTTTCATTACGCACCTTAAGACATAAACAAACTACTCAGTTCTCTTAATCATATATTACCATTAATAATGTTGTTAGATATTTTTTAACAAGGATTTATTTGTGCAAACTTTGTTTTAAGTATACTAATACTTGTCAACATGCGAGTACAGCATGCAATCTCAAAGTGCAGAGCAGAACGAATCTTAATACATTGACTGGTTGGTAGCTTCCAGAACTATATTCTGTTATTTTTATGAATGAAACATACCAGAATCACTGGTTTTCCTTGTCCATGCCAAGTCTCTGCATCTTCAGCACTGAACACAACTTGTCCCACTGCCGCTCCGGGTGATGCAGGTAGACCAGTGGCAATAACTTGATCTTTGTAGCAAGATGGATCCTCAAACTTGCATTTACAATTCAACAGCATAATTGATGTTAGAGGGTTACAGAAATTGAGAGTAAGGAGAACAGAGACAACAGATTTGAGAGACTGTCAATAAACATAATTTAATGCTCAATCTCAACGAAAGCTGATGTTCTAAACTATTTTAGATAGAAAGTATTTACAAATTCAGTATCAACCTGAGGATGTAGAAGTTGGTCTAAGTGTCTAGGCTCAACCATTTTGATAGCAGAACGGCTATCAACAAGTCCTTCCTTGACCATGTCAACAGCAATCTTGACTGCACCTGTACCTGTCCGTTTGCCAGATCGGCATTGTAGCATCCACAGCCTGTTCTCCTGTACTGTAAACTCTATATCCTGAAATGGCCTAGCAAGATGTCAGAACCTAAGTACTATAATGGTATTATAAGAACTTTTGAGGTATTGAAAAGATCAATGCACATAAGATGGGAAGAAACTGCAACAATCCAATTGCCAATCAATCGCACAACAAAGAAATAAGCAAATTTTCTCAAAAATAAGATGAGATGATCAAGTCTCTTGATAATACTACTAATTCTCAATTGATAGACTTTCCCAGGAAACATTCAAATATTTCATGACAATTCTACTTGCAAACATGAGACATAGTTGCAGTCAAGAGAGGCAACGTCTAGAGCCTCTGTTAAGGATAGTTTCTAGTCCCATCATATGTCATATGTCATTGTGCAGAGGAAAGTTGAAGATTTATTTGCAAGATGTACAGTGACCCTTAGAAGGCCTCAGTAAGTTCATATTTTTCATAGCTGCTGCGGCATTGAATTAGATGGTTTTTGAAATTATCAGATCCTTCACGTGAGAGAACTTTAGCACTTACCATCATATCCTTGTAATGTTTTTCAAGAATCTCACAATTCTCCACAAGCTCATCATAAGCTTTGGGCATGTATCGTCTCATTGTGTCCAAGTCTTCTGGTGTCCGAATGCCAGCAACCACATCCTCCCCCTAATTTATTTTGGAGAAATGACAGCATGAACAAATATACGATATGAAAATTGAAATGCACATACATCCTAAATATATGAGTTGGGAAAAGCTTAGAATATTTTTTTTGAGTTCATCTAGTGTAACTGTAAATACCTGAGCATTGATGAGAAATTCCCCGTAAAGCTTCTTCTCTCCTGTGCTGGGATTCCTAGTGAATAAAACTCCAGTTCCTGATGTTGGACCCATATTTCCAAATACCATGGATTGTACATTAACTGCAGTTCCCTTTAAACCTGTTATTTGATTTATGTTTCTGTACTTAATAGCACGAGGGCTATTCCATGAGTTGAAAACTGCCAGAACTGCCAATCGCAGCTGCTCTTTAGGATCTGCATGGGAATTGACTATTAGTTACAATCCTTCCAAATATTTCTAGGGAAATTGAAAACAATTACACCTCACTTCTAATGTTAACCAATGTAGCTGAAATTCAATGTTTCTTTCTTTGTACCTGAGGGAAATTGTGTACTGGTAGCTTTTATGTAAATATCTTTATACTTCACAACAAGGTCTTTCAAATCAGAAGCAGTTAAGTCTGTATCAAGTAGAACTCCTTTTGCAGTCTTTAAACTTTGAAGTTCTTCCTCGAACAAGGAATGGGCAATGCCCATAACCTCCATTAAATCATTTCTTGAGTGAGACACAAGACCTGCATGTATTTATTTGCAGCTAATAGCAAACATGTACTCAAGTGGACGTGATTGTAAATCCTTGACATAAAACTTACCACATTGCCAAACATGTCTAGAAAACGCCTGTACGAATCATATGCAAAGCGCTCCCCACTTTTGGCAGCCAATCCTATAACGACCTCATCATTAAGGCCTAAGTTCAGCACAGTATCCATCATACCAGGCATAGAAATCTACACACAAAAGGATGCATAAAAATATCAGTTAGAAAAAAAATTAGCCTGCCAAATAGAACCAGTCTCTATGTTGATGACCTGTATCTCTGCAGTACATGGTTCAAAACAAAATCAACATTGTTGAATATCATAATAATGCTAATAAATTAATAATTAAGATATAAACGGAAATACTTACCGCAGCTCCAGACCGGACAGAGAGCAGTAAAGGGCTCAAGGGATCACCAAGACTAGCATTCATATCCTTCTCTACTGTCTTCAGGCCCTCTAACACCTCTTCCCACAGACCATCTGGGAGCTTATTTCCACTCTCTAAATATTCTCGACATGCCTCAGTTGAGATTGTGAGTCCTGGAGGAACAGAGAGACCAATGCTGGCCATTTCTGCCAGATTTGCACCTTTTCCACCCAACTAACCCAAAACATTTTAAATGGACAAGGAATCAGTTTCTGGAATCTAATTGTAACTTTGGATGGCAGGATGACAGTTTCACGTAAAATAACAATCAGAAATGATCCAATGACAGATTAATATCTTGCCCTAAGATTGCAAGAAGCTAAATATTTCAAGAAAATCAATGATGAGGGCAAACCATGCCTGGTGATGAGGACCAGCCAATGTTAAATTTATCATGCCATTCTCACAGCATGCGTATATAATACAAATCATCCTAGTGCAGGGTTCGGAAAGAGTATGCTTACCAAAGATTTCATACTCTTGTTTCCTTCACTCCGAGCTTTACCAAATGTGAATACCCTCTGCATATTAGCAAAAACATTAGGGGAGCTTATTCGGCATCATTTATTTCTCTGAGCGTTATTCTTGGCGATCCAATTTCAAACATGTTTCGTATGCAGTAGGCAATTCTTTTAGTTTAACAAAATCTACCTGTAGTGTTTTTGTAGTTGGGGTCGCAACAGCCTGGCAGCGACAGAGACCATGCTTTACAGTCAAGCCAGAGAATCTTCTTCTCGTATCTATAGCTTGTGCTTGCAATGGCTCTAATGATCCCCATAAACTTGATTTTCTAAATCCTACACTGGCCTTAACCTGATCTCTGCTGAAAGCCACAGATTCAACAATATGATCTGCATAAGCATATTTCAGAGCGCCATACAAGATATTCGACGGCACCAAAGTGCCCTTCATAATGGACGCCATCTTTACAGGTCAACCAGCTCGACAACCCTGCTTATGCATTGTTCACACCAAAACATGCTTATTCAGGTCTACATTTTGGAAAGGAAGAAAAATATTTTGATCATTATTGGAAAGCCTTTCACCACAGCGTATTTCAGTGATGAAAGCCATGCCAGCTTTTGAATCAAACATCTCTATTACTGCTCATTAAATGATCACTTCAAACTTTCCAGAGACGGAAGGAATTTGTGTGCAGGCTTGAGCAGCACTGTAATTTAGCTGAAATTTATATTGTGAACAAAATACTTTTACACGTTACATACATCATTCCTGTCAACGAATTTTTAACTTTGAGCAAAATGATATTTGATTTGTGCAATAAAATAAAGAACACCTATCCTAGATATCTTCCTGACGTCCTTTAAGTGCTCGTAGATTTAATTCAGAAAAAATAGGCATTGTGTCAAAACCAATACTTAGCTAATCCATTTCTTTCCTAAGCATCCTAATATTTAAAATCTAATCATAACTCTAATTTTCTACGTATAAAAATATTAAGAGAAGAAAGTACGTAATGCAATGATATCATCAGTAGTGTGTTCAAGAATGGATGTCACCGGCCAGGCAATTCGTTCAGAATTCTTTTTACTATCCATACTGTTTTGGGAAACGCGAAACAGCAAGAACTGGAACCGAGCGACTCCAAATGTCTGATGGTGTGTACTGAGCTTGCAACATACAAAATATTAACAGAAATTTTTTGAGTGCGTAGTCCTATTAAGAGAATTTACTGCTGCTATAACAGCCAAAGTGCAAAGTAAACAGCATCTTTCCCATAGAAAATCGAAGTGATTATTTTTTAAGGAGGCCCGTAGTAGCGGCTCAAAGTTTGTAACAGCCAAATCTTTTTCGCTATACGGCACTTTCTCAAAAAAATTCAACAGCTAAGTCTAAATGAATCTGAATAATTAGAGTACAAAAAGATAATAACTTAAGGTTCGTCAAGACTTTTTCACTGCAATTAGCTCCTAGACTCTTTCAGCAGTAACTTCTGACAAAATGAAATGGAGAGCCGTGCTTAATAGAATCTTAGTCTAACTGTGAATTTTCGAATGATCTTATTGCATTCGATTTTTATTATACATACTGTACCGGGTTATGCTTTTGCCATAAATCTTACACCATGCCAGGCATATTTAACTTCAGAAATATTTTCTATTCTACTACCGACTTCAAATTCCCGAGAAATCAGATAAAGCTTTCAAATTTTACTTCAGAAATCGCTGAATTCAACGAACTCGTATCCATGTTAAACCAGTAAAAAGCTAAAAACATAGATTTTCCGAAAAAAATGAGTCCGAAAGATTTGGCTATAGAATTTTCCGGAAAATCAACGTTCTTGACACCATGGACTGCAGAAGTTTGACGTTTATAGAAAAAAACTCTCATAATCTCAGTAAATCCAGATGAATTCAAAAATTCGCTCATTTTTAAGACACAAAGCAAAAGTAAAAACAATGTATACAGCTAGCTATCTATTAAGTGCTTCTGAATTTTGATTGTGTAATTTTTTTTGATCATCCCATCGGCTCTTCAAGACCTCTCATAATCTCAGCAAATTCAAACAAATTTAAAATTTTGCAAATGTGTAAGACAGAAGAAAGTAAAAGGAAAAAAGTTAACAATAACAGATTTCCACAATTCATACAGCTATCTATATAGTGCTTCTCAATTTCGATTGTTTAAAAAAGTTAAAAAGAATTTTTGAGCACAAAATCATTTTGAATATCCATACCTCTGCAGCGGCTCTTCAACGCCTCAATATCTGTACAAAAACTGAAAATAGAAGAAGAAAAACGCAAGACTGGAATAAAATTTAACAAAATTGGAATTGTTCTAAAAACAAAAGGCTGGAATCAAATTTTACGAAATTGGAATTTTTTTTTCGGATTGGGATGATAAGCTCATAGAATGTGTGACACTCACCTTCTGCACCGCGCATATAATGAGCTTCCTTCCGCCATTGCATTTCATCCTTACGCTCCATCAACGGCGCAGATTCACTCCCAGCAGTATGAAGCCAACCAGCACCGTCGATGTCGTGGAGTTTCGATCTCTGATTCCGAAATTTGATAATCCGATTAAAATACAATATCGATTCAATTCCCTTCACACGATTGTTCAAACATTATTTAATATTTAATTATCTAAAAAGCACCTGAACTGATTTGTTGGTAAAGAGAAACAATAATAGCAGAAGTGTGGGTCCCACGAGCTGTCACATCACTTATCCAAGATTCCCATTTTCAAATGATTACAGGCCAGCAACTTATTCCTTCTTGTATGGTGGGACAATGAGGTATACAAGTATGGAATAAAATTGACGTTCTTTTAGCTGTATTAGCTATAGAATTTTGAAGTTGCATAATTTTGTCTTATACTTCAAAATTAACCAGTAAATAAATAGTTTTCTCTCATATACCTATCAAAATATATGCTAAAAATTGATGATGAATGAATGATTTTAATGGTGTTTATGAGACTCAACACTCTAAAGGTCTAAGGAATAACAACCTTCATTATCTTTATATTCTTTTAGACGTTGAATCTTGACTAGGTAGCTAGTAGTGAGGTTGATCTTATCTTCATCAAATAAATGGTGCATATTGTATGCCTTCAATTTTTTCCCATATTGAATACAAATATCCTCATAAGTTGCACAACCTTATTGTAAAATGGATATCTATTTTACAATTTAGTAATGAGAATTTTCAAGTAAGGTAGCTATCATGTCTCCTTTTCATTGTAAAGTTAAAATTAAGTTTTCATTTTCTTGGGGCTTATGGATAAGGTGAGAGGAATAATTTTAAAATAATAATTTAACTTTGTTTTAGTTTATTTTATGTTATAATATATATTAAAAGATAATTTATAGGTTATTTTAAAAATTGGGTCAAATATTATTTGTGGTCAAGGAAGTGGACCTAGGTATATTCTTAGACTTTATGTTAGTCTTAATATTATTTACAAATTATTGTAGAGAATAATTTAATATTTTATTTTGTACATATTGTCTAAATGAGACATAATAAAGTCTTATATAATTCATAGGTATATTTTATTGTCTCGAGGAGTGAGAATTATAATCTTATTTTAGAAGGGAATCTCATAAAGGGAGTTCCAAACAAGTTTTACTCTAGAATACCTAAACATCGAGATAATACATAACTATTCTCTCAACGAATATATAAAAGAAGGGGAAAATTCAAAGGAGAGTTATGTAATTTGATATTATCAACTTCCATCATTTGAAAAGCACTTGTGTTAAAAAATTAATTCAAGGATGAAACCCCTTGTAGTTCGAAGATTCAAGGATGAAAATCCTTTAGATCTTATTGGAAATGGGAAACAAAACTTCTTGGATTTGTAGCGGGTTACTCTAGTATATAAATTATATTAGGCTTCAAGTTTTTAGTTCATAGATATGTGTAGAGAAATTTCTAGGTGTACGAGGTCTAGTGTTCATGGTGTACAGGATGTGTGTGTTGTGCTAGCATCCAAAATCCGCACTGTCGTCCTAGAATCTTACGTGTGTCATGGATAGAGGGCTCACAAAGTCTATTAGTCGGTCTCGATAACTTGCTCTTTTTGCTTCCAAAATTAGAATATTTGATCTTCTTGTGCAATTAATTTATTTCAATATTTCAATTGATGCATCTAATTAGGAGTTGTCATTTAATTTAATTAATCTCCCTAACTGCCTAGAGTGCTAGTAAAGTGACGTAATATTGGGCCATTCACCCCTTGTGATTTCATAATCTTGAGGGTGGCGAATCCCCTTCTCTACATAACCCACAAGAGACGAAATCCCCTCTTAAATGATTCGAAGGCATCAACCAACTAGAGACACAAATCTCCACAACTAAGCACCAATTTAGTAAGAGACACAAATCTCTTCTTTTGGAAATCATCAACCTCCAACTAAACTAGATTTCGGGTGATCTTGTAAATATTGGGTTGCACTTTTCTGCAAATCATGTTTTTTGCTAAAATCACACTTTGTTGCACAACCCCACATCTTCGGGTTAAAAACTGATTGCTTTGACAAGTCAATCAAGTCTTGTGCTATTCATGATCTTCAAAATTGGGAAGTAGTTTTCACACATCAAAATTGTTTCCTCAATTTATGTTCCTTCGTTCTCTCCTATAATAATACTATGAAATATTTTCATCTACTTAGCCATGGACTGGTAAAGAGTCCAAATTGCCCTTATAATTTATCCTCCCATTTCTTCTCTCTCTACCATTCAACACGCGTCGACAAAAAGAAGTCAGGCCTAAAAAATTGACCTATAGAGTCTAATGTAGTTTGGAGATTGGAAGGAGTTGAAGCATCAATTGGGCCTACCAATCTATTTATGTAACTTTTCAATTGTTTTGCCTAAAACTAAAGATCTTCCTTTATATTCCCATCCTTTTGCATGCATTTGAAAATGACTGTGACAACTTGATGCAAAAGGTTCTTCTCTCCTTCTTTGGTCAACACACCTACGTATATATCTTCCATTTGTTAATCTTCTTCTAGCTTATCTACTATAGGTATTGATATTTGGACTTTCTGATGCCCTCTCAAATAAGGAGTTTGTGATATGTTTTATGCCTTCCTCCTACAATCCTTGGCTTTAAAGTTATCATCCAAAACTATGAGATCTTGTATCTCAACATCTTTATACATTCGTTTATGCTTGTGGACAATCTATGATAACCACATTGGAGTGATGCCAGAAGGAGGTCTATATGTGCACATTTCAAAAATGTTTCCTTGTCTTTTGCCTCCTTATTGCCTAGGAGGGTTTGTAACTGACTAGGGGAAGGGGCTCCATGGTTGGAAGAAGATGTCTCTTGCTTCTCTTCTTGCTAGGAAGGAGTTTCAATCTTCAATTTCTTCCACTGTGTTTGTCTCTTCCTATTGAGTTTGCACTCTTTTAGGAGTTGCCTCTTTTTATTTTAAGGATGGCTCTAGGAGATTTACCTCTTAAGGAGCTATGGGAGCTTTCTATTCAGGGGTATCTCCTTTTCCTACACCTCCCAAATCCATTCCCCCTAAATTGGAGGAAGTGTTAGGTGAAGCCTCAACACCTATTGCATCTTGCACATCATTTGAACAAAGTCATCTTCTCCTAATGGATCTACCTTAGCTACCTTTTCTTTTTCTACCTATTCCTCCTCTTGTACCCTTAGACCAATACCAGGAGCAGATTCAATATGATGAATCTCCATGGTGTCTTGAGGGGGAGGTATCTCTGATTGCTCCTATGAAGAGCTGATAGGAGGAGGTTTTACTGTTTCTTTTTCTACAACTTCTTGAAACTGAGTCTGAGATCCAACATCTCTAAAAGTTCTTTACCTCCTTTGAAGAATAATCTCTTCTTCTTTCTCCTCTTCCTCTTCTTCAATCCTAATCATGTGAGGCCCTTTCTTTAGCCTTCTATAGAACCTAGGAAGATCCAAATGTTTATTATTCTTGGATTAATCTTTGGTTGAGAGGAAGGAGTGATTGTGGTAGTGGTTGTAGTAGTAGTGGGAGTAGTAGGTGGAGACAGGGAAACATGAGTGACTGCAACAGTAGTAGCAACTTTCTCTTTTTTCATCTCCTTTTGTTGTTTTCTGACTTTTCTTGTTATCTTATCAAATACCACCCTAGTGTGTCCATTAGGATGCGATGGATGAGCTAGCTTGGGTGGTGCTTTCCTTCTCTTTGAGGAGTTAGGTTTTTTCTTTGGGAACTTGTTCTACTCCCTCAACCTTTGGCATTGAGTCCATCTTGTAGGGCCTTACAAGCTAATCTTGAGTACATTTAGTGATTTCTCAAGTATGGTAGTTCATATCTTCTCTCTCAAATTCATTAACATCCACATTGAAACTAGGTTTGATCAAAGACCTTGTTGTAGTTATATGTTGGGTTTAACTTTTCCTCACTATCTTTAGCCTTGTGATCTTCCAAGATGTGGAATTTCAGACCTTCTATAGCTAGATCAAGGTCCATTCTACAGTAGTCTCAGACCCTCACCTCATACTCATCCACACAATTATTACAATGATGTCCAAGGTGGGGACATGTTTAAAGTGTGTGCCCGTGATGTTGATGAAAGTTCATGTTGGGTCAAACTTATCCCCAGTGATTTTAATGGTTTCCATTCACAACTTTTCAATTTAGGGCCTATGAACTTCACTATCTTCATGCTTGTGCAACTATGTGCTTCCACCTTGATGGGTTCTATTAAGCGAGATGAATAAATGAAAGGGAGGGGGGGTGAATTATTTTTTTACAAACACTTTCTTAAAATTTTACTGAACTATTAAATACTTAAAGTAATTAGAAACTTATAACATATAAGAACATGAAAGCACAAAACCATCAACACAATGAACACTAGAATTTACGTGGAAACCCAAATTGGGTAAAAACCATGGAGGAGCTAATTCTCACGGAATAAACATTGATTAAGGTGACACCAGTTAAGGTGATTTTTACATGGGATCACTGTTGGTTTTCTCACTACAGGTGGCTCACTGCCTGTCAAGCTAACTACCCTGAAATATAAATATGGCCAACTGCCATTACAATAAGGCTCATTGCCAATACAATTAGTTTCACTACCAAAATATAAGAAATGAGTTTGAATCCACTATTGAGATAACTGTCATTGACATAATGCAATATAGAAATGATGTAACCATTTGCTATCGATTACACCAGCTTGCATTAACATCAACACACATGACATCATGATTGGATTCACGCCATTGATAAAGACGAAAAAAGAAAGAAATATTTTCGCCACTAAAAAGAATGAGCAAGGAGAAACAATGGCTGAGGTTTCCATTGCACCTACGGAGGTCACCCCAATAGATTATTAGACTACTTAGTTCCATCTGGGAAAACAAACTAAGTGGGGAGAACTCAAAAACATCGATGATGTCACCAACACTATGTGCAAGAGGATTGAAAATGAGTATAAAACAAAGAAGATGCTACAGGTTAAATTGGCCCAGTACCAGGAAGTTTTGAGGGAGTTAGCATCTCCTATTTCCTGACGCATCCGCCCTAACATTTATCCCACAAGAAAAGATAGATTCTTTACAGGTGATGAAGAGAAAATACATAATTATAGACCAATGGATCTTTGAGAAAGAGGAGAACGTCTGTGGCTTCCTCTCTGAGTCAATTAATTATTATTTTGAGACAATACATATTAGGCACCTAGTCCATGATGAAGTAGTTGTATGGGACATCGACATCACTTGACACAAAAAGTAGAAAAAGAGCTTGAAGAGAATACATGGCCTAGGCAAAGATGAGTTGGTGGCGACCGACATTCTAAAAACCGAGGATGTAAGTTTTGTGGACATTAGTCTCCATAAGCTCAATTTTTGGGTAGATATCATGGGTGTAGCATGGAGGTCAGTCACCCATTTCCCTTCATTAATACAAAAGCATGCTGCATGATTTACAATGAATGTACAAGAGACCATAGGTTCCCTCTCAGATAGTGTAGGTGGGTTCACCATTTTTTATTCTTCAATAGCCCATTTTGAGGAGCAAATGGAGAAAAAATTTGGTTCCTCGTGCAATTTTGAAAAATAGGTAATGGATGAGTGTACAAGACTAATTTTAGGAGCACATGAGGCCTAGAAGACCCTCGTAAAAATGAGGGAATACTCAAACCATATAGATGGGACCTTGAAGGCTAAATTCCCAATGTAGTGGGAAAAAAATCCATACGAGGAGTCCATAAATGAGTATGTTGACATTTTGGAGTGCTATAAAGAGGTCATCCTAGGGTGATTGACCCCTGCAACCCTCATTCTTGCATTCTTTATTCAAGTTTAAAGGGACACCAAGATTTTAGATCCCCACATGGTACTATGCTCTAGTATTCTTTATTTTTTCAATTTTTTTCTTTCAAGTGCCATCATTAGGACTCACCTATTCGCGCTGACATTCAGCCACCTGCTTTTATACCCCTGCAGAGAAAACAATGTATGGGTTAGGGAAGGTACATGTAGAACTTCAAACAAATTTTGACAGGTAGAATGGATGTTCTGCATGTGCTACTTACCTTGATAGTTGAGCATTGTTCTTGCAATTAAGACAAAGTACCAAGAATTGGCAAGGAGACAAATCATTGATTTGACAGTAATGAGGCAAATCTTAGGTTTAGAGGATGCATGAAGTACAAGAAGAGATTTGTGTGCCAATAATACATTTTCTCAGGATCTGAACCCTTGGGTTTTCTTCTTCTTTTTCTTTTTTCTTCTCTTTCCTTTCTAGAGAATTGCAAATAGTTGTAGATGAATGTACAAGGGAAAATCCCTATAAATGTATCATTTCAGACCATTGTTAGGGTCCACAAAGTTGATGATTTTGAAGCACCATAAGCAATCATAGACTAGTTTAGCTTTATGAACTCTCTCTCCTTAGTGTTAGTGTAATATGTATGCTCTTTTGGAGTGATGTATGTGAACCAGTGATGGATAGAGGATATTATCTTTAATCAAAGGAAGAATATTGGTTGATCTAGCTATTTTGAGTTAACTTTGGTCACGGGTAAAATGTGTATCATTTTCATTTCATATTGTCCTTTACTATAGAATGCTTGAATGTTCTACGTGTTGAACAATATCCGTGTTTCTGACATGAAATGGATTTGGCTTCGTTAGCATATACCGATTGATGATCGTGTATGTTATTGGTTTATTTTGATGGATTGAAATGATGATGATTATAGGTAGATTTTGATTGTTCTCTAACCCTATCTTATCTTTGTTTTGTTTATTTTTAATATTCTTTAACACCGTCTTTCAAGAATCCAAGTATCAAGAACCTTCTGAACAACCACTAGGCCTCTTGAACAAATAACCATTTATCTAACTAAGTTAATCCAACATCGTCGTGACCCAACATATAGGTGCTTGGGAGGATAAGAACCCCAATTATTTCTCCTGTTTTGGGCGGAGTTGGCTGGCAAACACACTCAACACATCTCACTCTGTTGGCTTATGCACAAAAGCCTTGTCAACAAAACCTGATGCTCCCCTTTACATTGCTGCAAAGATTGATAAAATTCACTCTCCTGGAGTGCTTATTGACCCTAATTGCATGGTGAATGTTACAATTGAGGAACATCTTTACACACAACACTTTCATCAAGATTCTTATGATAAATCAGACGTGATGATTATGAATTTGTATTGTTTTACTTGTCCTACCCATGGTTCCATTACCTTTCTTATTGAAGTCGATAAGCAATGCCTAGATGCCACCTTTTTTTGTCATCCCAATCTAACACTAAAATAGAATAACCTTGGGGTTTTCAACAACATGAGTTACAAATTGAAGAAACCTTAAAACCCTAAGCCCAATAAATCGTAACAGAGAGCCAAATAAATAGATATGAAAAAAACATCAAGGAAGATGAAATTTTTTGCAAGGTACATTTTGAAGTACTACTAGAGAGGTAGCTATAGATTCTTCTTGGTATACAAAGAGCTATGCATGTGAACTATTTGACCATGATTGGTTTAATCATTAAAAGGAAAAGTCTAAGAAGTATGAGGTGAAGTTTCTAGTTATGGATGCTTTGTATTTGAAGATCCCCAATTTAAAAACAATGAACAAAAATAGTGAAAAATGAACAATTAATGAGGACAATTGTAGATCTCCTTAGGATTGTGAGAAAATACAGTAGGGAAAATAGAGCAGTTAGTGAAGGCGACTGTAGATCTCCTTGGGATTGTGAGAAAATACATGCATGTGAACTACTTGATCTTGACTAGTTTAATTATTTGGAAGAAGTTTCTAGTAAGAAAAAAGATATGTTTCTAGCTATGAAAACTCTCCATTTTTTAAGATGTTGATTTGTAAACCATAGTTCTAGAGGAGGGATAGTACACATTTAATGCTGGTAGCTATGTGAAATGAGGCTACAAAGTGTTTGATAATATGACAAAACGGTGAACTCACGAGTCTATATGTGTCTTTATGAAATTTAAAAATCTATCTTGTGGGTATGTATTCGAATGAGTTGATATTAGAAAGAGTTAAGTGGAGAAGAGTGTGAGCATATACAAGGAAGTGTTGGTCTGAAGAAGAACATAGACAGAGATTGCATCTCCAAATAAAAGGAATTTATAGAAGTGAAAGGAGAGAGAGCGGAAGCAAAAGGAGAAGTATATTAAAAGAAAAGAGTTACAAAGAATCTTTTGTAAAAAAGTACTCAAATTGCATTATACTCTATTTATTGTATTATTTTAGGTAGAGTAGGTGCTCTATTGAGGGAAGATGCTCGTTTGGATAGGTGTCCATAAATTAGTTATTCACAAACACTTTCTTAAAATATTACTGAGCTAGTAAATACTTAAAGTAATTAGAAACGTATAACAGATAAGAACATGAAAGCACAAAACCATCAAGACAATGATCACTAGAATTTATGTGGAAACCCAAATTGGGAAAAACCATGGAGAAGCTAATTCTCATGAAATAAACATTGGTTAAGATGATTTTTGCAAGGATCACTATTGGTTTTCTCATTGCAAGTGGCTCACTTCCTGTTGGGCTAGCTACCATGAACTATAAATATGGCCAATTGCCAATACAATTAGTTTCACTGCCAAAATATAAGAAATGAGTTTGAATCCACTATTGAGATCATTGTCACTGACATAATGCAATATAGAAATGATGTAACCATTTGCTACCAATTACACCAGCTTGCATGAACATCAACACACATGAAATCATGGTTGGATTCATGCCATAGAGAAAGGCGAAGAAAAAGAAACATTTTTGCCACTAAAAAGAATGAGCAAGGAGAAACAATGGTTGAGGTTGCCATTGCACCTATGGAGGTCAACCCCATAGATTATTAGACTACTCAGTTCCATCTGGGAAAACAAGCTAAGTGGGGAGAACTCAAAAACATCGATGATGTCACCAGCACTGTGTGCAAGAGGATCGAGAAAGAGTATAAAATAAAGAAGATGCTACACATTAAATTGCCTCAGTAGCATTAATTTTTGAGGGAGTTAGCATCTCCTATTTCCTCTCAAGATCCTGACACACACCCTACATTTATCCCACGAGAAGAGATAGATTCTTTATAGGTGATGAAGAGAAAAGCCATAATTGTAGACCAAAGGATCTTTGAGAAATAGAAGGTATGTGGCTTCCTCTCTGAGTTAATTAATTATTATTTTGAGACAATACATATTAGGCACCTAGTCCATGATGAAGTAGTTGTATGGGACATCGACATGTTCATGATGATGCAGTTGTATGGGACATCGACATGTTCATGATGAAAAAGTTGTATGGGACATCGATGTCACTCGACACAAAAAGTATAAAAAGAACCTGAAGAGGATACACAACCTAGGAAAAGATGAGCTGGTGTCGGTTGACATTCTAAAAAATGAGGATGCAAGTTTTATGGACATTAGTCTCTAGAAGCTCAATTTTTGGGTAGATTGTTGGATTAGGAGAGAAATGTACTGAGAGGGGAGGGGTGAATCAGTGCCCACAAAAACTTTAACTCATAACCTTTTAGATCTATAATAGTAAACAGTAGTAACCTTGAAAAATAACTTGTATCTAATGCATGTATCATTCATTCATTCAACTTATAAAAGTAAACAACATGAAATCAACAATATAAAAATCCCATAACATAAGTATTTTGGTAATGCAGAAACCCTTGTTAGAAGGTAAAAACCGCGGTGGGGATGACACCCACAAATTCTTCACTACTGCAGATAGAAAAGGTTTGCCTGTTAGGGCTACAAGTTTTGATCACTGTTGGTGATCTTACCCTATTAGGAGTAACATATTAGATCAGCTAGATCTACCTAGTGATAGGATTTTAGCAACACTACTTGAGTGTGCACTCGGTTAAGAGATTTACAAAAGACTGTCAAGACTACTTTGTTAAGAGATTTGACCAAAACTCTATTACAATGATTAGAAAGAAATAGGTAACTATCTGCTAATGACAACTTAATTATCTGATACAGATCAATAAAGTACTGATAAAATATCACCTTTACTATGATGAATCTTTGCTCTGAACTGATTGGTTAGCCTGCTCTGATTTTGCTTAATCTGATTTTCCCTGATCACTGTTATGCTTTGTCTGACAACTGATAATCTTGAAGGTTGGCTAAAGCTTCAAGTGCTTCTTTGTTCATACATCAGTTCACATAAAAAATGATGCAAACATACAATTATATAGCATACTGCTTTATGCTGCTTATACAACTAGGTTTACAAATCTTAAACAAAACCCTAAGATCTACGGTGTACAAAAATAACCTAGATCAAACTTTTACATAAGATCTTGATTACATTTAATGAATATCTCAACAATAAATTGTTCTCGATCTTGGTAAAACATTTTCTGATCTGTTGTAACCATTTTCATAGAAGAATGTGTCATTCTTGATTACTATGTCGTTTCATGTGATCCTCGGTAAACACTGTATAAACTACTCGGTGTTTATTTTGATGCTCGGTGTTTAGTGTCGCTCGGTATCGGTGTCTGCTGATGCTCGGTAAACTGTCTGATGCTCGGTGTATATACTTAACCGACTAGCCTGTTTTTCTTATAGTTACCGAGTGACTTAATATAGGTAACCGACCGATGTCTTTGAAAACCTTTGGTACTAATGACAACCTTTAATGCTCAATAGAGATAACAATCTCCCCCTTTGGCATTAGTATCAAAACTTGAATGTATATAGACAAAATTTCTCAAAAACTTATATCTCCGCCATATACATATATACTTGTCAAAAATTTTTTTTTCTATATACTCCCCCTCGGTGCATGCTCCTGATAATGTGTAGTATACTTGGCAAAAAAGTTACATATTTGGCATATACATTGAATTCCCCCTTTTTGATATTAATGCCAAATACAAAAATTGTATACTTACAACTTGTCAAAAATGTGCTGATGGGTTTTCTTCAGTGACTCCAAGAGGTTTTCCCTTTCCTCTTTCAAGTTGGTGAGAGCAATGTGCTCAAGACCGACTTGTGCATGCATGTCAAAGATGTTCTCCAACATAGAAATCTTTGGTGTTGCAACAAGTTGTTCCGCTTTGACAATATGCTTCTCAAAAAATTTCAGGTATGGTAGGAGTTCTGTCTGTAACTCAGTAACCTGATTATTTATCCACTCTTCTTGTTTCTTAAGATCTGCTATCAACCGCCTGAGTTCCTAAAATCTGAGGATATGCTTTGAAAAAGCTTGTGGCTCGGTTGTAGCTGCATTTGCACTGGCCTGGATTTCATTTTTCAGTCCTTTTATCTTTTCACTGATCTCAGCAGTGAAGGTTTCCATAGTGCATAGCTTCAGTAAGAATTGACAAATTAACTGAGTTATTGATTTGATCTCGGTTATTACCTCAGCTAGTTTGACCTTGTTTATTGCCACTTCTTGGCTGATTCTTTTTGCAAGTTTGTCTTGAATCCTTGACGCTGCCCGATGTTCTATTCTCTTGTCAGTCTCCACATCTAGGGCATTGATTCCTTCGGTAAGAGTAGCAAGTTGGTCCATGATCGGTGTGTCTTCATCTATATGTACCTCAAGTACCACCTATTGTAAGATATCTCTTACATTGTCCAATATCTCCTTGCTCTTACTCTCTTGTTTCAACTTTTCTTGTGCTACTTTCCTAGTGCATAACTCCCCATATTTTCTTAGTTGTTCGGGGCTAAGGGTCCTCGGGTCACACTCAGGTATTACAATAACTTCATCTAGGGTGACTGACACTTTTCGTTTCTTTTTCTTTTTCTTCACTGGTTCCTGTGGTGAACTCTTGGCAACTATAACAATAACCTTCTTTACTGCCCTCGGAGTGTTCTGCCCAGTTGACACATTATCTTCCTTTTTCTACTCCTCGGTAACCTGTGTGTTGGTTGACCGAGATGGAGCCTCTGATGTTGTGTCGGGAGGGGTAGCCTCGGTTGCCTTAGGTTCTTCTTGTGGCTTTGTTTCCTCCGCTAGTGCCTCTTTCTCTTCAGGCTTGTTTGTCTCTGCAGGAGGTTCATTGCTTTGTTCCCTTGTGTCTTGTGGTTGCTCGGGGTCTGAGCCTTTGGGTTGTTGCATTGAAAGAATTTCAACTGCTTCTACAAGTATAGGTAGCTCACTCGGTATCGATGGAAATGCACACTCAGTAAGTGAAGCTTCATCATGTGTGTTATCTTGTGCAATATCCACATCATCATCATCATTTCTGTGATCAGGATCACCGTTTGTGATTTCCTCAATGACTACATCATTATCATTGTTCTCCTTCACCTTGATCTCTGGTAGATCTGGTGCATCCTGTGAACTATCCTTAATGTTCTGTGCAACTGTTGTGTCAATCACCTCGATAATTGATACCTTTGACTCTTTTACCTTCTTTGTTGTATTTTCCTCAATAAATATTCCTTTTCCTTTTGAATTTTGTCTCTTCTTAGACAACTTTTGAAATACTATCCTCTCATTGTGCTCTTTGACAACTAGAATTGAGGCCTAGATGAGTTGAGCTGACTCATCAAGTTCTGCTAGATTCTCATCTAATACTAGCATTGCTCGGTATTTCACTTTGAATCTGTTCACATATGTGTCCATAAGCTCTTTGATCTCAATAAGAGATATGTTCAGTGCTATCGAAACTAGAATCTGTTCTCTTCTTTTTCTCTAAGTTTCCAATGCATATGACCACTTTTGATTTATTTTGTCATCCCGTTCCTTAGGTAGTGTCAATGCAAACTCTAATGGAGCTCGCTTAAAGTGAATCATCATCTGGATGATTGCTTCCTCAATTTTGTTCTGATCTTCAGTTGACATTTTGTCAAATTTTCTAAGTTCCGGATCAGAGAGATCTCCATGCTCAATAATATCTGATGCTGCTTCATCAATTGGTCTTTATTTATTACTGACAACAAAAAATTGATTGTTGTCATTATCATTTTCATCATCCTCAATATCTTCTTTACTTCTTATTAACTTTCTCCTTTTCTTCAGTGGCTCAGCTACAGCCTTCCAACCCTTTTTAGTATATGTTTTTGTTAGTGTAGCTGCCTTTGGTTTTACTAACTTTTCAGCTCCCTTCTTCTGTGGTGGTGAAGCTGCAATGGATGACCTTGTGCGTGCACCTATCTGCACTGGCAACTACCTCTTCTTTGGAGCTTTAGTAGGAGGAACTGGTGTAGCTTCTTGTTCTTCTTCAGATTGAGTCTCCTCACTGTCATATGGTTTGTCATCCAACATCAACTGACATTCAGTTAGAGGTTCAAATAGTGACTCTTCAGATGAGTCTGATACATCTCCAAACTTTTCAAATAAAAATTTCTTCATTTTCTTTGATTTCCTTGTCATTTTACCGATGACAAGCCCTATTTTAATTCTTAACTTAGCTTCTTCAAAGGTTCCAAACCTTTCAGCCTTTTTGTCTTTTGGTAACGCTAGTAGTGCCTCAATAGATTTCAAAGCGAAATCATGATCCATTTCATAGCCCATAGGTGCTAGCCACTTTATTCTCGGTTCAACTGCTTTAATCATAGTATGGTCGGTGTCTACTAGAAAGCAAATGTCCATCTCAAATTTCTCGACCAGTGAACTTGGTATTCTACTTCTCTTATACATTTTAACTTGAAATTCTTCAAAATATTTATCCAAAATATTCTCTGCATTATCTCCCAGACCTTTCATAATATCAAATATTTGTGAAGTAATCGGTTTCTCATCTATCCAGTTATTGCGACCGACAGAGGGAAAGAATTTCTGGAGATAGAAAAACAAACATACAAGTAGTGAACCAAACTTACAGGTATTGGTCTTCTATGACCTGATTGTCTTCATGTTTTCCTCAACCTGTCTCAGTAGTAGCTCGGCTAGGTCAATCTAATGACCCTTCTTTATCAATTTGTAAGCCATATCTAATGCACTACATGGTACACTATTTGACCTACTCGATTGAAATATTTTATACCCAATAACATGTGCCGCGAACTTCACTTTGGGATCCACAATGGATGAAATCTTTAATGCTCTACCATCCCATGCTACGCCAGTATTCTTCTCAACTTCAGCTCGTGCAACGCTTCGAAAAGCTTTGACCTTGTCGGTAGTCAGGTAACCAGTAACCCTGCTAATCATCCTCTTTGTTACTTGGATCAGTTTCTCTAACTAGAATATGCCTTCGTGATATCGGCTTAACACAACCCTAATCCATTCATTCTTGAAATCCTTCGGGAAATTTAGGGCATTAGTGAGTCCAAGTGTTTCAACAATTTTGTGCTCTAGTTTTAGTTTCATTTCCTCATCACAAAGTGCCTGAAATGCGACATACATATCGAAATCTCCAATTTCGCCAATTTTATAGTGAATATACGATCTTACGTCTTCCGTCAACAAAACTCTAGGTGGGATGCTTGAAAAAGCGCCCGCTGAATCCATTTTGCTTGCAACTTTTGGATGTAACTTATAGTGAGGTTCCTTGTAGCTTGTTGACACAATTAAATTAACTTCTTCCATAACCTTAGAAGAACATGCAGTAGATGCCATTTCAACAAACTAGGTTTTCGGTAAGTTATGAAAATATACTCGGTAGGGTTTCAACTTACTCGGAATGTATCGAAGACTGTACTCGGTTTGATCTGCAACTGCTTGAATTAGCTTGAAAGATTCTTGCTCTAACATGCTCTTGAAACTCTTAGCTCTTTGAAATTCACAATGTGAAAATGAACTCTTTCATCCGTGTATTTATAGAATTTTTGATATTCCTGCTCAAAACTTTATGCAATAAGTGTCTGACCTACTTTTCGGTTTATGACAACTGTCAGCTCGGTGATGACTACAAACTTTCATCAGCTTAGTTAACACAAGATTTCCTTTCTCGGTTGATACTGATACTCGGTTAACCTTGAATAGTGATTACCGACGGGTAACCAATGCTTGGTCTAACTTTTACCGACTATATAACTTTGTTAGCTCAAAACATATAAACCACAATGCATCTTCATTCATGCAGATTTGGCATGTGCTCATCATATATAAGGAATTGTATGTAAAGTGTGATCATTTTGAAATATTAGTTCCATACATACCTATATCACCTTAAGTGGAGATACCAATGTCACCCAATCCAATGGACGAGGTTTCACCGACAACATTACTTAACTCAACATTCTCATTAGATGCCTTTCTCCACATAGTGTTCCTTATTTTCATGATATTTGCAATAGTGTTTCCACTCTCAAATACATGACTTTCATCTGGTGCTCAGTCTTTGTAGTCCTTGCTTAAATGACCGATTTTATGACAATGCAAACATGCCATTCTAGTGCTTGTCCAGCTTCTTGATTGTCCAACCCATCTTTTCCTGTTACAGTTTTCTGCAATGTGCCCATATCTACCACATGCAATACAGTTAGCCCATGCGTTGTAATCCCAAACATAAGAATTACCTTATCTCTTTGATTGATAAGGCTTGCATTGTATCTTCTGCTTAGGAGTCCATACTTGCTTCATCTTAGCCTTACACTCTCGTGCAATGTGTCCATGTTTATTACAAGTATAGCATATTTTCTCCACAGTAGTATTGTTAGCATTATCTTCCAGTTTAGCTCTACACTCATAAGCTTGGTGACCAAATTTTCCACAATAATAGCAATAACCATTAAACTTAGGAGTGACAGGAGGTTTACCTTGCACTTTGCTTCTACATACATTAGAAGTGTGTCTCGGTTTGCCACAGTGATAACATGTCAACACTTTAGGTCTTTTACTTTGATTGTTGTTGACCTGTTCAGCTTGTTATGATGACTCTCATTCACTGGTATAGCCTAGACCAGCTTTACTCCAAAATCTTCTTTGATTAATCAGAAAATCATCAATCTTCTTAGAACTGTCCTCAGCCAATTTCTTCATTTCATTGTGTTGCTATTGAGTTTTCACTTCATTTCTCAACTTCTCATTCTCCTCTCTGAGTCTTGCAACTTCTTCAAGTCTCCTTGACAATTCTCCATTCACTCGGTTGACTTCTTGATTCACAACCATCATCTGATTGGATGTTTGAAAATGGAGATCAGTGAGTCTCTGTATCTCACTTTCTTTTTCTTGAAGTTGTTCAGTTATTTGTCTTCGGTCATCAATAGCTAGATTTCTTTCTTGTTCAGCCTGTCTAGCATTGTTCATTATCTTTACCATTGTCACCATCTTAGATTCTTGACCGATTTGCAGTGCTTTTACTTGTTTGATTAAATGTTGATTCTTTTCAGATAAATCAGAGATCATGCTTTCAGATCCATCAGAAATACTTCTTGAACTAGATCCAATATGATCAAATATATCATTAATAGCTTCTTCATGATAACCGACTTCATTTTGTAGAATATCTAGGTTCTTCCTTTCAAACAACAGTTTCTTCAGTTCATCCTTAGCTTGCTTATATTGTTCCACAAACATCTGCATCTGAATTTTTTGCTTCTCTATTGTCTTATCTAACTTATACCTCTCTATGACTTAGATCTTTACCCTTCAGTGGTTAAACTGTTCAATAAGAGAACTGTGCTTTGATACCAATTGTTGGATTAGGAGAGATAGGTACTGAGAGGGGAGGGGTGAATCAATGCCCACAAAAACTTTAACTCATAACCTTTCAGATCTATAACAATAAACAGTAGTAACCTTGCAAAATAACTTGTATCTAATGCATGTATCATTCATTCATTCAACTTATAAAAGTAAACAACATGAAATCAACAATGTAACAATCCCATAACACAAGTATTTTGGTAATGCATAAACCCTTGTTAGAAGGTAAAAACTGTGGTGGGGATGACACCCACAAATTCTTCACTACTGTAGATAGAAAAGGTTTTCCTGTTAGGGCTACACATTTTGATCACTTCTGGTGATCTTACCCTGTTAGGAGTAACATATTAGATCAGCTAGATCTACCTAGTGATAGGATTTTAGCAACACTACTTGAGTGTGCACTCGGTTAAGAGATTTACAAAAGACTATCAAGTCTACTCTGTTAAGAGATTTAACCAAAACTCTATTACAATGATTAGAAAGCAATAGGTAACTATCTACTAATGACAACTTAATTGTCTAATACAAATCAATAAAGTACTGATAAAATATCACCTTTATTGTGATGAATCTCTGCTCTGAACTGATCTGTTAGCCTGCTCTGATTCTACTTAATTTGATTTTCCCTGATCACTATTCTGCTTTGTCTGACAACTGATAATCTTGAAGGTTGGCTAAAGCTTCAAGTGCTTCTTTGTTCATACATCAGTTCACATAAAAAATGATGCAAACATACAATTATATAGCATATTGCTTTATGCCGCTTATACAATTAGGTTTACAAATCTTAGACAAAACCCTAAGATCTACGGTGTACAAAAATAACCTAGATCAAACTATTACATAAGATCTTCATTACATTTAATGAATATCTCAACAATAAATTGTTCTCGATCTTGGTAAAACATTTTCTGATCTGTTGTAATCATTTGCATAAAAGAATGTGTCATTCCTGATTACTATGCAATTTCCTGTGATCCTCGGTAAACATTGTATAAACTACTCGCTGTTTATTCTGATGCTCGGTGTTTACTATCGCTCGGTATCGGTATCTGCTAATGCTCGGTAAACTGTCTGATGCTCAGTGTATATACTTAACTGACTAGCTTGTTTTTCTTATAGTTACTGACTGACTTAATATAGGTAACTGACCGATGTCTTTGAAAACCTTTGATACTAATGACAACCTTTAATGCTCAATAGAGATAACATAGATATCATGGGTGTAGCATGGAGGTCAGTCACCCATTTCCCTTCATTAATACAAAAGCATGTTGCATGATTTACAAGAGACCATAGGTTCCCACCCAGACAGTGTAGGTGGGTTCACCATTTTTTATTCTTCAATGGCCTATTTTGTGGAGCAAATGGAGGAAAAATTTGGAACCTCATGCAATTTTGAGAAATAGGTCATGGATGAGTGTACATGACTAATTTTAGCAACATATGAGGCCTAGAATACCCTTGTAAAAATGGGGGAATACTCAGACCAGACAGATGAGACCTTGAAGGCTAAATTCCTAGTGTAGTGGGTCAAAAATCTAGACGAGGAGTCGATAAATGAGTACGTTGAAAGTTTTGAGTGCTATAAAGCAGTCGCCCTAGGGTGATTGACCCCTGTGACCCTCATTCTTTCATTCTTTATTCAAGTCCAAAAGGACATTGAGAATTTGGATCCCCACATGATACTTTGCTTTGGTATTCTTTATTTTTTCATTCTTTTATTATTTCAAGTGCCATCATTAGGACTCACCTATTTGCACCGATATTCAACCACCCACATTTATACCCCTACAGTGCAATAATGTCTGTGTTAGGGAAGGTACATGTAGAGCTTCAAATAAATTTGATAGGTAGGATGGATGTTCCACATGTGCTACTTACCTTGATAGTTGAGAGTTGTTCCTACATTTAAGACAAAGTACTAGCAATTGGCGAGTGGATAGATCACTGATTTGGCATTAATGAGGTAGATCTTAGGTTTAGAGGATGTACAAAGTACAAGAAGATATTTGTGTGCCAATAATACATTTTCTCAGGATCTGAACCCTTGGGTTTTCTTGTTTTTCTTTTTTCTTCTCTCTCCTTTCTAGAGAATTGCAAATAATTGTAGATGATTGTACAAGGGTAAACCCTATAAATGTATCATTTCAGGCCATTTTTAGGGTCCAAAAAGTTGATGATTTTGAAGCACCATAAGCAGTCATATACTATTTTAGCTTATTGAACTCTCTCTCCTTAGTGTTAGTGTAATCTTTAAGCTCATTTGGAGTGATTTATGTGAACCAGTGATGGATACAGGATATTATCTTTAATCAAAGGAAGAATACGGGTTGATCTAGCTATTTTGAGTTCACTTTGGTCATGGGTAAAATGTGTATCATTTTCATTTCATATTGTCCTTTACTCTAGAATGCTTGAATGTTCTATGTGTTGAACAATATATGTGTTTTTGACATGAAATGGATTTGGCTTCTTTAGCATATATTGATTGGCGATCATTTATGTTATTGGTTTATTTTGATGGATTGAAATGATAATGATTATAGGTAGATTTTGATTGTTCTCTAACCCTGTCTTATCTTTGTTTTGTTTATTTTTAATATGCTTTAACACTCTTTTTCAAGAATCCAATTATCTAGAACCTTCCCAACAACCACTAGGCCTCTTAAACAGATAGCCATGTATCTAACTATGTTAATCCAACATCATCATGACCCAACATATAAGTTCTTGGGAGGATAAGAACCCCAATTATTTCCCCTCTTTTTGGTGGAATTGATTGGCAAACACACTCAACACATCTCACTTTGTTGGTTTATTTTGATGGATTGAAATGATGATGATTATAGGTAGATTTTGATTGTTCTCTAACCCTGTCTTATCTTTGTTTTATTTATTTTTAATATGCTTTAACACCCTCTTTCATGAATCCAAGTATCTAGAACCTTCCCAACAACCACTAGGCCTCTTGAACAAATATCCATGTATCTAAGTTAATCCAACATCGTTGTGACCCAACATATAGGTTCTTGGGAGGATAAGAACCCCAATTATTTCCCCTGTTTTGGGTGGAGTTGGCTAGCAAACACACTCAACACATCTCACTCTGTTGGCTTATGCACAAAAGCCTTGTCAATAGAACCTAATGGTCCTCTTTACATTGCTGCAAATATTAATAAAATTCACTCTCCTAGAGTGCTTATTGATCCTAATTGCATGGTGAATGTTATAATTGCGAACATTTTTACACATGACACTTTCAACAGGACTCTTATGATAAATCAAATGTGACGATTAAGAATTTTGATGGTTTTACTTGTCCTACCCATGGTTCCATTACCTTTCTTGTTGAAGTCAGTAAGAAATGCCTAGATGTCACCTTTTTTTCATCCCAATCTAAAGCTAAAATAGAACAACCTTGGGTTTTTTCACAATATGAATCACAAATTGAAGAAATCCCAAAACCCTAAGCCCTAGAAACCATAACAGAGAGTTAGATAAATAGATATGAAAAAAACACCAAAGAAGATGAAATTTTTTGCAAGGTACATTTTGAATTACTACCAGAGAGGTAGCTACAGATTCTTCTTGGTATATAAATAGTTATGCATGTGAACTATTTGACTATGATTGGTTTAATCATTAAAAATGAAATTCTAAGAAGTATGAGGAGAAGTGTCTAGTTATGGATTCTCTGCATTTGAAGATTCCCAATTTAAAAACAATGAACAAAAATAGTGAAAAAAGAGCAATTAATGAGGACAACTGTAGATCTCCTTGGGATTGTGAGAAAGTACTCTAGGGAAAATAGAGCAATTAGTGAAGGTGATTGTAGATCTCCTTGGGATTGTGAGAAAATACATGCATATGAACTACTTGATCATGACTAGTTTAATTATTTGGAAGAAGTTTCTAGTAAGAAAAAAGATATGTTTCCAGCTATGGAAACTATGCATTTTTTAAGATGTTGATATGTAAACCATAGTTCTAGAGAAGGGATATTACACATTTAATGTTGATAGTTGTGTGAAATGAGGCTACAATTTTTTTGATAGAATATGATAAAATGGTAAACTCACAAGTCTATATGTGCCTTCTTTATGAAATTTAAAAATCTATCTTGTGGGTATGTATTGAAATGAGTTGATATTAGAAAGAGTTAAGTAGAGAAGAGCATGTGCATATACAAGGAAGTGTTGGTCTGAAGAAGAACATAGACAAAGATTGCATCTCCGACTAAAAGGAATTTATAGAAGTGAAAGGAGCTAAGAGAGCAGAAGCAAAGGAGAAGTATATGAAAAGTAAGGAGTTACAAAGCATCTTTTGTAACAAGGTACTCAAATTGCATTATACTTTGTTTATTGTATCAGTTTAGCTAGAGTAGGTTCTCTATTGAGGGGTAGATGCTCCTTTGGATAGGTGTCCATATTATAAGGGTTGGTGATCCTTTGGTTTGGTGCCCATAAACTATTGTAATCAACTTGTTATTCACCTTGTGAGGTTAGATTCGAGTAGTAGACTTTAGCAAAAATTTATACTAAGGTCCCCCTAATGGGTTTTCCTCATAAACATTATGTCCACTTTTTATTGCATTGTGTATGTGCTTAATGTGTTATCATCTCATTATCATTGTTTCTCACTCAAGTTAGTTAGTGTTACATAAAGTTTATTTTAAATTTTTTTTATTTTTAAAGACCACGGATTCACCCCCTCTCGGTTGTCCATTTGTGTTCCTTTACTCTTGGGTAGAGAAATTTATGTTGAGGAGGTTATACAAGTTATTAAATCCCTTAGCTATGATAAATCACTTGGACCTAATGGATTACCCATGGAGTTTTATAAAATCAATATTGAATGGATTGGTAATGAAATCTATCAGGCTTATAGAGAAACCATTGTGCAAGGCTCTCTAGGAAAATAGATTAATATTGGTCTCATCAAGCTTATCCCTAAAGAAGGAGATAGATCTTTGATTTAAAATTGGAGACCAATCACATTGTTAAATGTCTCATATTAAATTTTGGATAAGGTACTTGCAAGAAGGCTAGAAGGTGTCCTCCCTAAGGTCATAAATCCTACCCAAATAGGTTTTTTCAAAGGCAAATACATACTGGAGAACCTCTTGAAATGCTGGGAGGCCATGAGTTGGGCTAAGGATTCTAGCCAAGAAGTAAGCATGCTGCTCATTGATTGTGAAAAGGTCTATGATAGAATTGAATGGAAATTCATCATTATGATGATGGATAGATTAGGCTTCCCTAAAACTTTTTAGCAAATGGCGAGGGTCTTAATTAAGGATGCCAATGATAAAGTGGAAGTTAATTGGTGTAGATATGATAGCATAATATTGTCTAGATCTATTAGGCATGGCTGCCCCCTTACCCCTTCTTTATTTGTAATTGTGGAAGATGTCTTGCATTATCTCTTGAGAGATAACTTTGTTTCCCCAAGGGTTCAGGGGTTAACCCTTCCTAATGGAAGACTTGACCAAGTGTAGTTTGTTGATGACACAAGTATCATTGTGGAACTAGAACAAAACAACATGGAGAAATTAGTCTCTAAACTTGAACTAATTTGTAAGGCCTCTGCGAGTAAAATTTCCCTTCCCAAATCCATAATGTTGGGATGGGAGGAACATCCTCCAGCTTGGTATAAAAAATATTTCCTTGCATGGGGAGGTCCAAACCATCAAGTAAGATACTTGGGAATTCATTTGTTGTCTACCCAGATTTGAAGGAGATGGGAAACTGGATCAAGGCCAAAATTGACAAAAGAATTGAGTAAATGGGACAAACAATGCTTGTCCTTGGCTGGGAGGTTTCAAGTATGTCAGAAGATCCTTTCCTCTTATAATATTTATTACACTTTTTCATGACTATTTAGTCAATATCAGTATAACCACCTTCAAAAGTAGATTAGAAATTACTTATGGTTAGATGAAAAAGGTAGAAGTAAAAGACACACAATTAGGTGGCAATGGTGCTCTAGGACTAAATCCAAGGGGGGGTTAGAACTAAAATATCTTAGACTGCAAGGTATTTCCCTTGTAGCCAAGTGGATTTTTAAGGCTTTGCGAGGGAAGAAGTTGTGGAAGATTCTTATAAAAAATAACATTAGTAGAGCAGTTCCATGTAAGGGTCCATCTTGGAAGGGGTTGCACCTTTGTGACCTTACCAAGTGGGTTATTTTCTAGTTAATGTGATAGGGTCTAATGTTTTCAAATCCATATGGAAAGCTTGGGATAATGTGAGACATATGATTTCTAATAATAGAATTATCTCATAAGATAATAAGCTATGTGGAGAGAGATCCATTTGGTAGAATCTCAAACATAAAGGCAAACCCTTTTCCCTGTTGCAAGTTTTCTCTGCAAAAAGTTGGGCAGCAAAGGAGATTAAAATATTTGAAGATGTGATAAAAGATGGACAATTAGTGAGTTGGGAGGATATCAAGATAAGATTCAATATCCATCAGGTGCAATGGAGAACATTCTCTATCCTAAGAGAGGCTTGCCAAGATGAAGTGGCCTTGCATAACTTCATGGTTGAGCTTCTTCAACTTAGGCAAAGAGGGAATGCTCCAGCTGAGGCTCCTGAGGCAGTTGTACCACTTGTTGTCTTACCTTTTGTAGTTGATGCCCCTATTCCTATTGCTGCCAAAGTGGACCATCCATATGCTCAATTTTTCTAAGATAACAAGATCCTCAAATGGATGGAAGGAGAAGTGGGGGAAGTGGGTTGGGTAGCATGGGTTGAAGAGAAAGGGAATCCCAGAGATCCAGTAGGGTGGCTCTTTTGATAATGTTCCTCATCACAACAATTATGCCTCTTATGCATTCTCGTAATGATGTGTCTACAACTGTACCTTTTGGAGCATATCTCCATTTCTACCATGGATCTAGATTTTTTTGTATTAAATACTATAGTATTTTGTATAGCTGATAAACTAATTGTGTATAACTTACCAAGATAGGTTGAAGTGTCTATAGGTTTTTTGTGTATATAATAGATTTGATTAGAGCAATATTTTGGATACTTTATATTTAATACAATTTTTTTTTTATATTTCAACATGGTTTACATATAGTTTTTTAAATATAAATATACCTAATATTACAACATCTTTTATTATAATATAATAATGCAATATAACACAATCTTCTAGAATAATATAATATAATTTATGATAATCTTACGTAAATTGCATCCCTTATTACCAAACCTTAATTATATACATTCCTATTTTTATATATTATTTATATTATTTTTTAATTTTATATTTAAACTATTTATTGAATTATATTAATATTTTTAGTACAATTTAATACATTAATTGCATTGTGTACTTTATTAATTTTATATAATCATATATATTAATATAATATAATAAAATTTAGATTAGTATTAATATAATATAACAAATATTCATATATTAATAATTTATTGATAATAAAATGTAATTGAAAAATAAATTAATATAATAGATAAGATAAATATAATATACTAAATATTAAAATTTAATTAATTTAAAGATATAATATAACATATTAATATAATATACATTAGTATGCACTAGGTTTTAAAACAAGCAGTTCAAAACAGGAAAAAAAATACAACCACAATCCTTAAAATCTATGGAGAATAGAAAAAACAATTCAAAGGGGAAAAAGCTTAAAAATAATGATTTTTGTTTATAAAAATGAGCCCTAAATTTGATAGTCTGTTAGACAAATGTTTCAAAATCCAGCGAGCAAATTGGAAAGAAAATCCAAAAAATCTGAAAACCATTCAAACCCCAACACTATTTATACAGGCTTATGTTCATAGATTTATAGATTTATAATTTGTTGGTAAGGAAGCATTTAGAGCAGAGCAAGCAAAGATGAAGATGACAGTATTCATGCGTTCTCTGATCATTTTTGTCTGTTTATCTGTCATGATCATGGCTGCTGGTAAGAATTTAAATATCCTGTCATTTGGGTGTTATTAAAATTGCTTTCACATATTTTTATTATTCAAACATATTTCTGAATGTCTTGCTTTTATTTGAGGTTTGTAGATGTTAAGTTTCAAATATAATCTATTTTATGAAAGAGAATTTATTTGGTATACATTAACTGTTTTTTTATATTGTGTTAGAGATTTATTAATGTAATATTTTGAATCATATTCTGTGTTCTATTATACCATGAATTTGAATCACTCTTGATGATTTATGATAAAGATAATCTCTCTTTCATCTTATAAGAAATCATCGAGCGTGATTTAAAATGTTGATGTTAAATAAGTACTGAATATTTGAGTGAGTTGTAGAAATCTAATATCTTTTATTTGGTATTGTTATGCACACAATGCCATCTTCATCAATTGGCTGATGTTTTTTTTTGTCGATCATAGCTGCGGGTAGAAGAGGATATAAAAATCTATCATTTGAGTGATTTAAAATTGTTTTCAGATGTTTTTATCATCCAAACCTATATATGAATGTCTTGTCTTTATTTATGAGGCATCAAAATAAAAAAACTCAATGCATGGCATAGTATAAATTTATTTGGCATTTATAATTATTGTGGGATTTGATTGGGTATGATGTTTTTAATTTCAACATTTGAAATTATAATATGAAATTGATCAAGGATGAACTCTCATTTATAATGATAATGTCTTATCTTTATTTACAAGGTTTGTAGAGAAAAGAAATTCATATCTTAAAAAAGAATACTATTATGGATTGTGGAAATCTATTAGCAACTATTCTATTCCATGAAATTTATTTGATATTCATTGATTATTTTTTGATTTTATTGTGTTAAAGATTTTTAACATCAATATTGCTCTCTCTTATTTTATAATAAAGACTAGTGTGTATTTAAATTATATTACATGAGTTTATTTTAGTATATAACTCACTTTTTCTAATGTAAATAAAAATATTGTAAATATATGATATAATATAATATATATTTATCCTCATTTATATATTTTTAAAAAATATTTAAAAATTTATTATGTGTTAATTATGCATTAATAAATATTTAGGTAAACAAATGTGTGATATATTTGAATATTTTCCCTTACAAAATATTATAATTTAAATTAAATATAGTAAATAAATATTTTATTTTTTACTTTTTAAAAATTTATATAATATAACTTTGTTGTAGAATAATCATAAAGATATATAAAATGTGATACAATTTAATGAACACTTCATTTGAACATTTTTAGACTATAACTTATTAAAAATAAAGAATAAGAAATACAACATCTTGTCTATAAATATTATATAAACTAATATATTTTTATATCACTAATATTATATAAACTAATATGATTAGTTTTAGTTTAAAAATATTAATTAATATTTATATAATATTGTTTAGAATCATATATATGTTTAAGAATTTTGATAAAAGAAAATATATATATATACATAGAAAATAAATCTATAATTAATAATATAAAATTATTTTAATAATTATATAATTGTCAATTAATGTGTAGTACAATAGTTATTAAATGAAGGATGATAATGTAATAAAAATATTTATTACATCATTGACAATTTGGTTTTAATCATAACAGAGGTGGCATGTGAAATGTTAAACCTACCCTATCTGGCTCCACCAAACCAATAATATTAAAATAGAATTTTTAATAATAAATATTTATTTTAATATAAATGATTTTATATATATTTTTATTATAAATTATAAAATTTTACAAATTTATATTTAATAATCATATTTTTCATTTCTACAATTATGACTATTGAAATAAATTTTTTTAAAAATTTATTATTTTTTTATTAATTGAAAAATAAAATAAAATAAAATTCCTCTAACAAGTATATAATAAAAATTTTAAAACTAAATGACACTAAAATGCTAATTTTATTATAGATTATTTAATATATTACATATTACACTTATTAATAATATTATTATATAAATATAACTATTGTAAAATCTTAATATTGTACATAATATATATTTCATTATTAAGTATTCAATTTCATGTGGTTACACTTTGTCTTATAAAAATTATCACATAAGCCTCTTAATTTAAACAAATTTTCTTATTTGACAAGGTATTTGATTTGTAGACGACTCTTAAAAAAATTAACAAATGTACAATTATAGCTATTAACAATGTTAACTATTCATCAATTAAAATTTTAAGAATTAACAAATAGACAATTACAGGTATTAACAATTTTAAATAATCATCGAGCGGATTTTTTTTTTAAAGATATTTTAGCAATTTTTAGTAGTTGGGTATAAGATTAATTGCAATTGGAATATTAAAAAATTTAATATTACATTTTATTGGATTATTTTTAAAAATTTTAATTAGAATTTTTTTAAAATTAAATAATCGAGAGTTTACAAGCTGATACAATCAAAAAGAAGTGGGAGGCAAGCCTACCACCACCAACAAAGGTCCAATACAAAAAATCAGCACAAAAAAATGTGCACCAATGAACAAAACTATTCTAGAATATCATCCTGATCATCAATCCATGCTGTCCATCCAAGCTCACCCTCCATCCATACGATTTTTTTCTGATCCAAAATCTGAGAGAAGAATTCCAGTCTATCAGAGAAGGGGCCTCTGGTAGCGCGCATCTCTTTAAGCAGTTCCTTTAAAGCACCTTCAAAAGCTGCCTAGTTATCAATGATAGTGGCCCATTCCAGCCCATGTTTCATTTCATAGATGAACATCATAGCAAGTCCATCATGGAGAAATCTTTTAAGTTTTTCTTTCTCGAGCTTCATGATACAATGAATCTGCGAGACAATCTTAAAACGTATAAGTTTCAATTGAAACAAAGTAAGGGTACTATCAGCATCTTGAAATTCGCTTTCATTTCTACTTTTCCAAATAAACCAAAGAATATGAGAGGAAATAATATTCCATAAAAAGTTAGAATCCTTTTTAAAACCATGTATATTTCCAAAAATAGTATCTAAAACAGAGATATGATCAGGTATAGAAAAACCAAAAGACTTCCAGATATTTCTAGCAAATTGGCACGTAAAGAATAGGTGCCTCAAATTCTCAGGAGCCCTACAAAAAGAACAATTATCAGTGATACCAGTCTGATTTTTAAAAGGAAGCCTATCAAGAAGAAGCTGCCATATAAAATGCAAGATTTTAGGAGGAATATGAGCTTTCCAAAAATTTTCAAACATTTTTTGCCATTCAAGAGGACTCAAATTCATATACCACACAGTATTTAAATGAAGGATAATAGAGTTATCCTTGTTAAGCACTTTATAGATATCTTTGGCCTTAACCTTATGCAGCAAAGATCCATCATCCCATCTAAATTGCAAAAACCGGTGTGAGTCCACATCACAACTACAAGGAAGGTTAAGGATACTGCGATAGGCATGAGAGACCATATTATAGGTACGAATATGAGAATCAGGAAGATTGAACTTATCCTTAAAGTGCTGCCAACTAGGGAGACTATCTTCCTCAAGATCAATAAAATACTTAATACCTTGGCTATTCCAATGCTTCACAGAGTAGCCCTAAATCATAGCAAGAGGTTTACCATTATGTTTCAGATTCCACCATATGGAACGTTCCCCATGAATAGAGTTGATGTCACTAAATTTAGAATTATATATATATCCCCTCACAAGCTCCCAGGCCTTCCAAATGGATTTAAAGACCAGGGAGCCTTGGACAGTCACCGAAAATGACCTAGCAACAAGGTCAGCGAATGGTAGATTTTTCCAATGCTTAGCCTGCCTAGGATAACCATTCTGAATATTATTCCTAATAAGAATCTTCCAAGGTTCCTGACCATCAAGAGCCTGGAAGATCCATTTAGCAGCCAAGGCTATACCTTGCGTTTTCAAGTCTTTAAGACCAAGACCACCACATTTTTTCTCAATATGACACCAATTGCATCTAACAGCATGTTTCTTTTTATTTCCTTTGCCATCCGACCAAAGGAACCTCCTAATGGCCTTCTGGATTTCCAAAATTTGATAATTACTAAACATCCACACAGAAGAATAGTATATACTATAATTAGAATTTTAAGTTTTTAAAAGAGATTAATTCAAATAGATGGTATGTTATTTTATGATGACCTTTTTATAAAAAGTGTAAAAATTTGCCTCAAGCTATACATGTAAGAATTTTCCCAAGGCAATGAAAGAATATACCAAGGTTTAGAAGTTGAATGAGTAGTACAAAAGACTGACAAAAAGATTTGAATAAAATGATTAATATTTATTTTTATAATTAATTTTCTATATCATTTAATTATTCATTCATTTAGGTGTTTCATAATAATTTTATTTTGATATGATTAATACAATGATTCTTATAATTTAAATTAATTTCATTTATTAAGAATGGATTGTACAACTATTTTGTTGCTACACAATTCAATCATCTATTCAAGTTCTTTATAATTATTTCAATTTGATGTGGTTACACTTTATTCCCTATAAATTATCACATAAGCCTCTTAATTTAAACATTTTTTCTTGTTTGATAAGGTATTTGAGTTGTTGATTAATTCAACTAGATCCAGTATGTTATTTTATGATGACCTTTTTATAGAAAGTGTAAAAATTTGCCTCAAGCTCTGATACATGTAAGAATTTTCCTACGGCAATGAAAGAATATACCAATATCTAGAAGTTGAATGAGTAGTACAAAAGAGTGACAAAAAGATTTGAATAAAATGATTAATATTTATTTATATAATTAATTTTCTATATCATGTAATTATTCATTTATTTAGGTGTTTCATAATAATTTTATTTTGATATGATTAATAATACAATGATTCTTATAATTTAAATTAATTTCATTTATTAAGAATGGATTGTACAACTATTTTGTTGCTACACAATTCAATCATCTATTCAAGTTCTTTATAATTATTTCAATTTGATGGGGTTACACTTTATTCCTTATAAATTATCACATAAGCCTCTTAATTTAAACAATTTTTCTTGTTTGATAAGGTATTTGAGTTGTTGATTAATTCAATTAGATGGTATGGTATTTTAGGATGACCTTTTTATAGAAAGTGTAAAAATTTGCCTCAAGCTCTGCTACATGTAAGAATTTTCCTAAGGCAATGAAAGAATATACCAACATCTAGAAGTTGAATGAGTAGTACAAAAGAGTGACAAAAAGATTTGAATAAAATGATTAATATTTATTTATATAATTAATTTTCTATATCATGTAATTATTCATTTATTTAGGTGTTTCATAATAATTTTATTTTGATATGATTAATAATACAATTATTCCTATAATTTAAATTAATTTCATTTATTAAGAATGGATTGTACAACTATTTTGTTGCTACACAATTCAATCATCTATTCAAGTTCTTTATAATTATTTCAATTTGAAATGGTTACACTTTATTCCTTATAAATTATCACATAAGCCTCTTAATTTAAACAATTTTTCTTGTTTGATAAGGTATTTGAGTTGTTGATGACTCTATAAAAAAATTAGCAAATGTACAATTATAGCTCTTAACAATGTTTAATATTCATCAATTAAAATTTTAAGAATTAACAAATAGACAATTATAGGTATTAACAATTTTAGATGATTATCAAGCAAATATTTTTAAAGGGATATTTTAGCAAATTTTAGTAGTTGGGTACAAGATTAATTGC
This sequence comes from Chamaecyparis obtusa, assembly GCA_027943335.1. Taxonomy (NCBI): domain Eukaryota; kingdom Viridiplantae; phylum Streptophyta; class Pinopsida; order Cupressales; family Cupressaceae; genus Chamaecyparis; species Chamaecyparis obtusa. The sequence goes on from BSBK01004874.1 coordinate 1,291,338, forward strand.
AATTGGAATATTAAAAGTATTGGATTATTTTTAAATTTTTGAATTATAATTTTAAGTTTTTAAAAGAGATTAATTCAAATAGATGGAATGTTATTTTATGATGACCTTTTTATAGAAAGTGAAAATTTGCCTCAAGCTCTGATACATGTAAGAAGTTTCCTAAGGCAATGAAAGAATATACCAAGATCTAGAAGTTGAATGAGTAGTACAAAAGAGAGACAAAAAGATTTGATCAATTGGTTGGTCGGATTCAATAATGAATAAGTTAACTAAAGTCAATTGAGATACAATGTAGATATGCTTAAATATATAAGCAATGAAAAATGTCCAACAATGTGAGGATGATAATGTGATAAGAGCACTAAAAGTGGATCTCCCACATAAAGTGGAATGAGATAATTGTTGGTGTAATTAAATATTCCTAATTACACTTTACTTAATCTTACTTAGGTTAATGCATTGCATAGTAATTTGTGATTGAGACACCTAGGAGTGTGCACATCTATTAAGCACGTGGTGTAGGAGAAATTCCACTTTTGGTGTGATAGTTGTCTTCACATACCTCGTTGTGTGTGAGATCAACCTTTTGTGCTCTTATCACATTATCATCCTAATCCAATGCACATACTTTATTTCATATTGGAGGATGATCCATATTTGGTGGACATGTGATTACACCTAGCATAGGTGATAGCTTATCAGCTCTTTATCATTCTCTCATATCATTTTTCCTATATAAGGAGGCCTATTATGTAATCATTTCACTCATGAACATTGATTGAGCATCATCAATTCATTGGATCTATTCAATCCATCTTTGCATTCATATTTTCTCTCTTGTGCTTTTCTTCAACCTCTAGATCCTTGGTTCAATATTTGCTATATGCAAATTCTTACATGGTATCAGAGCCATTTGAGCATTTCAAATCAGTCGATTTGAAGAGATTTTGATGCAAGCTTTGAAGGTCCAAATCTCAGATCTAAGAACTAGCGTGTGATAGAGGCGTTGTGGAGCAGATCTGACCTCACCATTGCGTCCGGGAGGCTGTTTTGATTAAAATCAACTATAAACTTGCCCATATTCGGCGAAAGTCCAATCCGAGGCAAAAAAAAATTGCAAATCAAGCCGTATAGCCCGATCTGCCCTCTTGGTACGATTTTAAAAAAATATATATATATTTTTTAATTCTTTATTATTTTTCAAAATTTTTTTAATCTCTGTAAAAAATTATTTTTCAGGTGAGGTACGACCCTGAGTCTCTGTCACACCAAGAATATACTGTTTCATTCTGGCAAGATGCATATGTGACATCAGCATCACCATACCGGACAGAGGAAAGCAAGTGCCAAAGCCAATACACTTTCTCTTTTGTTAAGGTTGTGGCTATCGGCATATTTAAAGGGCTTGTAGACCACAACACTAGATATGTGGGATTAAACCCACGAGATCCTCCCCAGCGCCTCCTCCTTAGCAGCTCCCCCGCTCCGACTGCGCCACCAGCACCCTGCTCCAACCGGCGCTCCCGCCACTGCCATTCCATCTGTCTCGTGGCCCGAGCAACTCTTCTGTGACAGTCTCTGCCCGGCACTGCCACTCTCGACAACCCCTTCAGCTCCATGGCCCTGCTCCGCCAGCGGCTCCTCCACCGAGATCCCCACTGACCGCCCACTCCTTAGCGACGCGGATGCCACCTCAGCGGTGTGCCCTGCAGATCTGCCAACGCGGGCTTTGCAGATCTACCAACGTGACCGGCACACAACAGTCACTCCCTGCCACATCAACCCCCCATGGCCCTATCATAACCCGCCACGCGCGCACTGTGCCCTCCAAACAGACCACCGAGCAGGAGCGAATCACAAGAGGACACGTGGCATAGGCACCACCATTAAACCATGTCACCGTACGGACAAGTATGGACAACCCAGTCAGCATCCACGTCAGCCAAGGCCACTTTTTTTACTAATGTCACCTCGCACATGAAGTTAAATTTGACGGTCATTTAGCCGTCAAAATTGGGCAAAATTGGCTTTCAGAGACAGTTGTATGACCGTCAAATTTAACACAGTGAATTTTTGACATCATCAAGGTTTGAAAATTCTCTGCCTTCACCATTTGCATTTTTTATTTTGTTGTCCAACTTTGAGAGGCCATAACTTGGTCATCCGGGCTCCAAATCAGGTGCAATTTTTTTTGAAATTGGGTAGAATTTCCTGAACTTTCTAGTGGTGGTATTGATTTTTCATTTTGGTGGCCAGATTTATCAAAAATTATAGATCTTGTTGACTGTTCCTATCTGTTCCTGGTTTCTGCAACTTCCAGGGCTTCGTTTGGGCACATACGGTAACATTTTGAGGTGAATTTTTTTTGAAAGTGCATGATTTTTCATCCACTTTCTAGATCTACAATCAGATTTGAGTGATTTTGGGTAGACATATCACTTTCAGCAATAGGTCATTTCAGGGCTATAATTGCACTTGGTTAATCCTTGGATTTCAGTTTTCTGATTAGCATCAGTCATTTGAAGGAGTTATCAGTAGTTATCAGTCATTATTTGGTGTTAATATGGATAATTAAAAGGTTAAAATCCTCACTCCATATAACTACCATGAATGGAAAGTATCTTTAAGTGATCATTTGTTGAATCTTGGATTGCTTAGAATGACTCTTGGGCAGGATCAAAAACCTCAAACAGGTGTTGTAGAAAGGCAAAAATGGTTTGATCAAAGGGATAAAGCACTTGGCTCTCTTAGATCATCCATCTCTCGCGACATGCTCTTTCATATTGAATCTTGCACACATCCTAATGATGCTTGGATCACATTGGAAGGACTCTTTGGTAAACCTGATAGGATGAGGAAATTCAGATTAGAGAATGATCTCATAGGTCTTAATCCTAGGGATTTTGACAATATTCAAGATTTTTTCTCTAAGTTCAATTCTATTAGATTGGAGCTTTCTTCATGTGGCATTGTTAAAGGGGATGAACAATTGATCTTTTCTATTCTTTCCAAGCTTGGTCCTGAATATCCTATCTTTGTTTCTACATTCTATGCTACTATGGATGCTCTTGGTAGTGCATACAAATTGCCCTCTCTTGATGAATTTGCAGCGCAGCTCACAAGGGAACAAGCAAAGTTGGCACACATGGGTCAGTTGAAGCCTTCCACACATCAAGCATTGATTGCAAGTGAGTCTACATCAAAGGCTTGTAATGACAAAGGAAAGAAACACAATAAGGATCCTAAGCCTCATGACAAAGGTAATGAATCTTCTTCACCAAAAAGTACTGAAATGAAGTCCTCTTCAAGAGAAGAATCATCTAGAAGAAAGAGAGATAAATGTGCATATTGTCAAAAGTTAGGACATTATGAGCATAAGTGTTTTCAAAAGAAGATTGATGAGCTAACTCACATTATTCAGAAACACAACATTAAGTTTCCCTCATCAGTGTCTGCTCCTTCTTCTACACATTTGGCAGCTTCTACATCTCCATCATCATCCAAAGATAAAGGCAAAGGACAAGCACTCATGGCTTCCATACATCCTGAGCAAGGTAAATGGCTTCTTGATTCAGGTGCATCACATCATATGGCATCTTCTATGGATATGTTTTCTTCTATTGAGCCTTGTAATTCTCCTAATATTTTGATGGGTAACAACACATTCATGAGATTTTGTGGGAAAGGTTCTATTCCTATGGGAGAGGGGACATTTAATGATGTTCTTTGTGTACCATCCTTGACCACTAATCTCCTTTCTATTTACCAAATCACACATGGGGCACAAGGTAACATTGTTGAGTTCATTCCTCATTATGTCTACATTAGGGACATGGAGACTAGAGATGTCATAGCTATGGGAGTTGTTGATCATACATCACGCTTGTATTCCTTTTCCACTTTTGTTGATAATGATGATGATATTCATGATGTACCCATCCCTTTGCCAAGGGACAATTATGAGGAGAACTTTGGGCACTTGAATCATTTTGTTGTTGAGACAAGTGTTGATCTTCCTACTCCTCCACCTCCTGCTTCTTCAGACATGGGCTCTACTATTCAGCAGGATGATCATAGTGTTTCAGATCTTCCAGAATGTGCTGACTATTTGGATGCATCTTTAGCATTTATTGATTCTCATGATGCAGATTTGGAAGACATACATGAGGAGGTTTCTCTTTCCCTTGATGACAATTTCATCATAGATGGGGACTCTTCTTCACCTTCTTTGGAGATTGGTGTACTTGATTCTTCTCCTTCTTCACTTGATTTGTCACATGAAGTGATAGATTCTTTGACCTTGGAGATTCCTAATCAGTCTTCAGAGATTCATACATGGAGACCTTCATCTTCTTCCTCCTTCCATTTGCACAAGGATTGGCTTCTTCATCATTTGATGTATCTATTTCTTCCTAAGGGGAGACATGTTTCTTGTAAGCATTGGTTGATCTATTGTTTGCAGGTACTCTTCATCAACATGGGAGCTTCTACATTATGGGGGAGATTTCATGTCTCCAACTATCCTTCTTATGGGGGGACACTTCTTTGTATATACATGATGTATGTAGTTCTTGGGGGGTCTTGAGCACTCCATCCATGCATCTTGTTTTCTTCTCTCTTTTTGGGGGAGGGTTTTTCCCATGAGGTTTTCCCTCTTTCTCTCATAAAGCCTCTTTATCCACTTTATGAGAGTTATGCATTTCATGTATTGCATTTTGTACATGGGTACCTAACATGGCCTAGTTGTCGGGACCCATCTTACATTGTGAGTTTAAGTGCATTCCCCTAAGTTGCACTTAAGGGGGGGTGTTGGTGTAATTAAATATTCCTAATTACACTTTACTTAATCTTACTTAGGTTAATGCATTGCATAGTAATTTGTGATTGAGACACCTAGGAGTGTGCACATCTATTAAGCACATGGTGTAGGAGAAATTCCACTTTTGGTGTGATAGTTGTCTTCACATACCTTGTTGTGTGTGAGATCCACCTTTCATGCTCTTATCACATTATCATTCTAATCCAATGCACATACTTTATTGCATATTGGAGGATGATCCAAATTTGGTGGACATGTGATTACACCTAGCATAGGTGATAGCTTATCAGCTCCTTATCATTCTCTCATATTGCCTTTCCTATATAAGGAGGCCTATTATGTAATCATTTCACTCATGAACATTGATTGAGCATCATCAATTCATTGGATCTATTCAATCCATCTTTGCATTCATATTTTCTCTTTTGTGTTTTTCTTCAACCTCTAGATCCTTGGTTCAATATTTTCTATTTGCAAATTCTTACAATAACAACTACCACCACTTAAAGTGGAATTTCTCCTACACCATGTGCTAAAATAAGATGCAAACTCCTAGGTGTCTAATATAACAATTACTATGTATGCATTATCCTAAGTATGCTTAATTAGAGTGTAATTAAGAATATGTAATTGCACCAACACCCCCCCTTAGGTGCAACTTAGGGGAATGTACTTAAATTCACAATGTTAGATAACAATGCAAGATGGGTCTCGAATACTAGGCCATGTTAGTTGCCCATGTACAATATGCAAGTGCACAAGTAATGCAATCTCTCATAAAGCTGAGAAGGGAGAACCTCATAGGAAAAAATCCCCCTCTAAAAAGAGAGATGAAAACACACAAGATGTGTGGATGGATGGACTACTCAAGACCCCCATCCCCCAAGTACTACATATATCATGTATATACAATCAAATATCCCCCCATTGGAAAGAAACAAGGAGACATGATATTGTAATGTCCTCGTCATTAAATGAATAATAAAAACTATTGTATTTGGGTCTCGATCGATTAAGTTTATCTCGGGCCCCTTTTTTTATTTGTTGGCATAGGTGTAGTTGTCACCGTTGGCTCTATTTGTGCACCCTCAGGAGTTTTCCTGACCGGTATTTATGCCTAACGTGTAGGATGAATTTTATGTGTTGAGATTTGATATTTTATTTGTATTTGCGAATTCCTATTGGGATTCTCTTGGCTTCCATTTTGGAGGTGAAATATCCTCCCTATTTGGTAATTACAGTTTCGGTGGGAGTAAACCCTCACCCTATTCTATTTGTTTTATTGTGTCGGGTCTGGAAAATTTGAAGTATCATCAATAATATCAATAAGGTATTCTTCTGGAAAATATATGTGGTGCATACTATTCGGTGTTTGCAATAATTATTTAATTATCAATGAAGGTAACATATACAACACCCATGGAAAGTATTTTCAATCACTGTACGACCTCTAATCCCTCAGCTCTGTTGTTCTGGATGGCCCCTCTACCACACCGTATGGTCACCATCATTGTCTTATGACCTCCATTGCACACCGTATAGATACAAACATCATCGTACGGTCCTCACACCCACCATACCGTACGACCACAACACAATTGTACAGTTTTCCTTGCCACACCATATGGCCTCACACCATTGTCGTACGACCTCTTGGAAACCATGTACAGCTTAAGGCTCCACCGTATGGACTTCTACCACTCCGTACAACCTTTGTACAACTTCCCCACTCTCATGTTTGTCATAGTACGATCAAGATCTAGGGCTCTATTAGTGTAACTGGAATAAGAAGGTGTGTTTTTTGGTAAAGTTATGGTATGAAACATTACAGTGGTATCAGAGCTGGTGATTCTGCCAGCTTGTGGGTAGTGAATGAAAGTTTATACCAAGAAGAAGAGAAGATATCACTTAGTTGGTAGAATGGCAGACCCGCAAGATCCTATCGCTGAAGTCATGACTCTTTTGAGAGAACTCACTAGGAACCAAGCACAAATAAATGACACTCAACGCCTCATGGAAGAGACATTGTGAAAATTGGCTGAAGGAAAGATATCTGCTGAACAAAGTGACAATTCTATCTCAGGAAGGGAAAATCCCCAAACCGTACGCTCTCGATTGTCAATGCCAACTTTCCCTCCATGGGAGGAAGAGCAGCACAAAGAGCAACAAAATTTTCAAGAAGTGTAGGACCAACTTCGAGAAGATTGGAGGAACGCAAATATGGAAGGATACATACCCTACAAAGATTATGTTGAGCTGAGAATGAGGTACTCTGGTAGAAACAAGTGTGGTTATCATAATGAAAATCTCAGACAGAAGGTTGGAAAGGTTAACTTGTCATCCTTTGATGGGTCTGGATCCACAGTAGCTCAAACATGGGTGCAAAAGGCAGACACATATTTCCAGCTCAACCCTATGCCAGAGGATGAGGCCATCAAATTTTTTGCACTTCATCTGGAAGGGGTAGCCCACGAATGGTGGCATCATGGCATGGTTACTCTTGGCCACGATCAAATAAATTCCTACGCTGAATTCACCGAGAGACTAATAGATCATTTTGATGGAAGAGATCGAGAACTCAATTTCAAAGAGTTGGCTCAGTTGAAGCAATCTGACACAGTCGATGGTTACATAACAGAATTTTAGAAAATTTCTATCTTGGTAACAAATATTTTAGAAAGATATTTGGTGGTACTATTTAGGGATGGGTTGGCAGAACCTTTGAAGGACTGGGTGAAGGGATCCAATCCCATCACACTCATGGAGGAAATTAAGAAGGCACACAACATGGTGACATCTCTTCTTCTTCCACAAAATATTACTCACAGTCCAAATCACCTCTCACTCAAAGGGAGAAAGATAACAGACCCCCACCGAGGAAGCCTTTGTTGGATGAGGCAACTAGGTAGGAACTTAGAAGGAAGAAACTTTGTTTCAATTGTAAGGAACCATGGGTACCGGGACACTAATGCCTTGGCAAAGGAAAATTATATTACATTGAGGTATTATCCGATGACAAGGAGGAACATGCACCGCAAGCTGAAGGGGATGAACAACAAGCTTCTGGGAGGTATACATCAATCGCGTAGAAAGAATAGACACACTCTTGAAGAGAGGAGGCACCATTGCTACTTTGGTAGGAGCTCCAAGGTGTACTGTATTTTGGGTACAGGGTACCCTCCAAGGGCAATGGGATGTGGTCATGCTTGACAATGGAGCCACACTCAACTTCATTAACTCATCACTGGTGAGTCGGTGGAGTTTGTGTACAAAGGTACACCAGGGATTTGATGTCAAGGTGGTGAGAGGAAACCTGTTAAAATGTACCCACTCAGTTCCATAATTGAGCATCACCATGGGGAACCGCATAGTGACGGGTGATTTCTTCGTGGTCAATCTGGACGATGTAGAAGTCATTCTAGGCATTTAGTGGATGGAAACATTGGACAAATACACTGAGAGTTTCAAATGTATGGAGTTCTCATTCGAGGTGAATGAAAAAAAAATTGTACTAAGAGGGATGTCAAATGGAGGACCGAAGGAAGTTTCAGCTGGACGGATGGAAGCAATCTTCAGACATGACGATGTGGTTTGGGCCGCACACTGTTTTGCCTCGACATAACTTATATATGGACAAATAATTGACCACCAGGATGAAGAGCTTTGAATTATTTTGGATAGACATCCCCAAGTCTTTGCGGACATACCACCAAGCATACTACCACACCGGGGGTTTGAAAACTCCATTGAGATGGAGACTGGTGCCAAACCAGTTATCACTATGCCATACTACCCTCCTAAGAGGCTAAAATATGAGATTGAAAAAACAATACAGGAATTCCTTGACAAAGGTTGGATCAAGCCTAGTTCCAGTCATTTTGCATCATTGGTAGTTCTAGTTAAAAAGAAGGATGGAACATTACGAATGTGTGTAGACTACTATGCCCTGAACAAAAAGACCATAAAAAATAGGTATCCAATTCCCAGGATCAATGAGTTGTTGGATGAGTTACATGGCATCATCTATTTCTCCAAATAGACCTCCATTTGGGGTATCACCAAATCCACATGAGGGAATAGGATGTGGAGAAAATAGCATTTCGTTGCCATTATGGGCATTACAAATTTTTTGGTTATGCCGTTTAGATTGACCAATGCGCCAGCTACATTCCAATCTTGCATGAATCACATTTTTAACAAACATCTGTGTAAGTTCCTGTTGGTATTCTTTGATGATATACTGATCTACAACAAGACATCGGAGGAGCACTTTTAAAGCATTTGGAAGAAGTGCTCGGGATTAAGAAGTCACAACTTTTATTCACCAAAAGATCCAAATGTGAATTCGAGATGAAAGAGATATTATATTTAGGGCACATTGTCAGTAGTCGAGGAGTTCAGGTACATCAAGAGAAGATTCAAGATATCTTGGATTGGCCACCTCTGAACACTCTTTCAGAACTATGTGGATTCTTTGGGTTGTGTAGTTACTATAGACGATTCGTGAAGGGGTTCTCACAGCTCAACGCGCCACTCACCGATCTCACAAAGAAGGGGTCTTTCCAATGGAATGAACAAGCAAATAAGACTTTTGAGAAACTCAAGAAGACTATGAGTTCTTGCCCGGTTCTTGCACTACCATATTTCACTCTGTCTTTCATCTTGGAGTGTGATGTCTCTAGAGAGGATATCGGGGCCATGTTGATATAGGACCGCCACCCAATTTCTTTCAAAATTTGGAAGCTCTCAAGGGCTGAAAGGTTGCATTCCATATATGACAAAGAAATGCTCGCCATCATGCATGCCTTGACAAAATTCTAGCAATACCTCGTTGAAGCCAAGTTTGTCATCCATACATATCACAACAGCCTCAGCCATTTTCTGGAACATCAGGAATTGAATGTGAAACAATAGAAATGGGTAAGTAAAGTACAAGATTTTGACTTTGATATTGAGTATGTAAAAGGAAAAAATAATGTAGTGGCTGATGGTTTGTCAAGAAAGTCATCATATGTTCCTTATCTTAGATATCAGCAGATTGGAGAGCAAATTTGTTGGTCAAATAATCCAAGAACACTTTGGCATGCCAACTTCTAGACAAAGAAGTACAGGATGATAGGTATAAGGTGGTTGATGATATTATTTTCTACAAAGGCAGAATTTATCTGGTACCTGAATCCAAATTGAAGAAGAAAATCTTGAAAGAGATACACAACTTGCCTCTAGTCGGGCATCAAGGATACTTGAAGACCTCTAGACAGATGAGGGAAAGGTTTTCATGGAAGGGCCTAAAGAATGATATAATATATTATGTGCATGAATTCTCTACCTGTCAACAAAATAAATCTAAACACACTATGTCGGTGGGTTTACTTCAATCATTACTGATTCCAGAGAAAAAGTGGGATAACATCTCAATGGATTTTATCTCTGGGCTCCCTAAGGCACAAGGTAAGGACTGCATCTTTGTGGTGGTTGAGTAGATTAACCAAGTATGTACATTTCTTTGATGTTTGAATAGATTTTTTGACCTCACAGGTGGCAGACTTATTCTTCCGAGAGGTGTCCCGCATGCACGAACTCCCTCGAAACATACTTAGCGACAGAGATAGTCGCTTCCTCAATAATTTATGGAAAGAATTGTTTGGACTAGCAGGGACAGAGTTATCACCAAGCACCAGTTAACACCCCCAGACTGATGGACAAATAGAGATTGTGAACAAATGGTTGGAAGGTTACCTCATAAACTATGTTTCCGCACAACAAAGGGCATGGGTCAAATGGCTACATCTGGGAGAGTATTGTTACAATACCACGTACCACATGCCCATTGGAATGGAAACTTTCAAATATTTGTATGGGTATGAACCTCCTTCATTTATGGACTTGGCTTTGGGTGATAGTCACATGCCGAAGGCCAAAGACTAGCTGTAGGAAGGAATAGATATTTTAAGATCCCTAAAGGAAAATCTTCAATAGGCTTAGAATCAGTAGAAAATGTATGCTGAAAAGCACCGAATCAAGAGGAGTTTTGAAGTCGGGGATTTGGTATACCTCTGACATCAACCATACATACATTCCTCTTTGAAGGCTTCTGAGAAGGAGAAGCTAAGGCCGCAGTTCTATGGACCCTACCATGTGACCAAGAGAGTGGGCGAGGTTGCATACGAATTGGACCTACTTGAGGGAATCTGAATCCATAATGTCTTCCATGTTTCTTGCCTGAAGAAATCTGTGGGTCAACAAGTCACGGTCTCCATAGACTTGTCACCCCTTGATGACGGAGGGAAATTAGTATTGGAACCGGTAGAAATCATCGACATTCGGGAGAAAAGATTGAGGACATGCACTATCAAGGAATTTGTTGTGTGCTAGAAGGATCTACCTCTTGAAGATGCCACCTAGAAAAGCAAAGAGATTCTGGAACACCCTAGCCTAAAATTGCTTGAGGACAAGCAATTATTGGGACAGGAGGACTGTAATGTTCCCATCATTAAATGAATAATAAAAACTATTGTATTTTGGTCTCGATCAATTTAGTTTATCTCAAGCCCCTTTTTTTATTTGTTGGCATAGGTGTAGTTGTCACCATCGGCACTATTTGTGCACCCTTGATAGTTTTCCCTATTAGTATACATTTTTTTCCTTTCTTTAAATTAATTTCAGACTTCTATAAAGCATGAAAGAAAAGAGAAACTCAACACTAACAAATGAGTTTCTTTGAAAGAAAACTCTCTGCAATATATAAGGTGCAGCTACCTTCTAGAAAGATTTTCAATATGATCTTATTGAACACAAAAAAGTAACATCATGTGTGTTTTTAACTAGAAAACACATAAGGTCAACACTCAGTCCATCAACATGGAAAAGAATGTGCAGATTTTCAAAGAACAACATTTACTTCTAACACTGCTTCAAACTTTAAAATCTTTAAAGTCAAAACTTCAGAAATAATTCTCTCTGTCACTCTAAGCACCAGATTAACTCATATTACAGTCAAGCTTTTTAAAATATAACTCAATTCTACATGAAATATGAATTATATAGAATAGACAACAGTATCTATTTGTTTCCAAAAGCTCAAATATACATGCAATACCACAGGATATAACATATATGCTATAATATCAGAATTCATAGAACTTAAAATGCAGTCTTTAGAAAATAGTTCCCAAAAACTCAGAGAGTCCAGCCCACTCCTGCAAAAGAAGAACCCTTTCCTTTTCTTTCTATTGCATATTTAACCTCTTTTTCTCCCGATGATCTTTTTCAATTTTTATAACTGAATCTTTCCTTCCAATCACAATCTCTTCATCCCCCTTTCAATAGTCTTTTTCAGTTATAGAATAACTGGTTCTTGAAAACTATAAAAAGTTTTATAAACTTTTTAAAATACCTTCATAAAATGAGCCTTATTATATGATCCTTTAATTGAACTTATTAGAGGAAAGATACACATTCTTGGCATGTGGAAACACCTCCTTTCAACACCATAATGTGTTATTTAAAAATAAAGTTATCAGCTATGAAGTGGTTGCCACCAAATCTATTATTGTTTGCAAACAAAACAAGAGATTGCTGGCCTCTTTGATAGACATCCACACAGTCACGTGTAACTTTTGAATGCTATAAAATTTCGCTAATTGCTCTGGTCAGATCTTGCACCATTTGTTTCCCCACAACATATTAAAAACTAGGCCAAATCCAACGGTGGAGTCAAAAGTTATGGCTCTCACACCAAGACCTATTTTTCAGCCTGCTAATTTTCTGAACATATCAGATTTTAATTTATGCAAGCTGGTTGATACAACCAGGAAAGGAAATAAAATGTTATGGCTCCAATGTTGTACTGAAAATAATATTTGGATAATGTTTGTATCTGAATATAACCATTAAATTGGGAATCCATTTCCTTTTGAGCTACCAGATAGGCACTGTGAGTTGCCAGCTAGGCACTATTAACTGCCAGCTAGACACTGTGAGTTGCCAGCTGTCTTTCATCATGACATGGCATGTGTGTGCTGCCCCATCATATACGACGGTTTTGGACTTCACATAAACCCTCCTTGAAAGCTCAAGTATGATAATCTTTAAAAGAATTTACCTGCAGAGAGTTAGTTATTTGACCAGAATATTCCATCAGTCAAACCTTAGACTTAAACTTGAACTTGAACTTAGGAAGGTTCAAGGTTCAAGTTCAACTTTCATATATTACCGACTGAAAGAAAGACAACATAAATACTGTGACCTTCTTGTGACATCCGACAGAACTTGAACTTGAACTTGAACTTGAAGAGGTTCAAGTTCAAGTTTGACTTTCATATCTGACTGACTAAAAGACTGATGACTTTAAGGACTACAATCTTCTTGCGACCTTCGATAGAAGTTGAACTTGAACTTGAACTTAGGAAGGTTTAACTTCAACTTCAACTAAGACTTTTTCCTACACAAAATAATTGACCGCGAGAGAAAAGCATAATACAAGTGTAACAATTGGCTCTGACTGGGGATGTGGACTGTGAGGGACATGAAGAATCTAGAAATCTTTGGTATGAGGCCAATGCCTTATCCATTGGGTAGCAAAGTCATGGGGTAATAAAGAATCTTAGGGCTGCTTGCAAAAGCTCAGATCTGACTGGTTAAAAACACACATGATGCTACTTTTTTGTGTTCAATAAGATCATATTGAAAATCTTTCTAGAAGGTAGTTGCACCTTATATATTGCAGAGAGTTTTCTTTCAAAGAAACTCATTTGTTAGTGTTGAGTTTGTCTTTTCTTTCATGCTTTATAGAAGTCTGAAATTAATTTAAAGAAAGGAAAAAACTGTATACTAACATTCTCGATGGGTATTTATGCCTGGCGTGTAGGATGGATTTGATGTGTTGAGATTTGATATTTGATTTATATTTGTGAATTCCTGTTGGGATTCTGCTAGCTATCATTTCAGAGGTGAAAGATCCTCCCTATTTGGTAATTGCAGTTTTGGTGGGATTAAACCCTCACCCTATTCTATTTTTTTTGTTGTGTCAGGTTTGGCAAATTTGAAGTATCATCAATAATATCAATAAGGTATTCTTCTGGTAAATATATGTGGTGCGTCCTATTCGGTGTTTGCAATAATTATTTAATTATCAACGAAGGTAACATATAAAATGTTTAAAAATTATTTTCAATCACTATACGACCTCCAATCCCTTAGCTCTGTTATTCTGGATGACCCCTCTGCCACACCGTACGACCACCATCATTGTCTTACGACCTCCATTGCATACCGCACGGATACAAACATCACCGTACGGTCCTCACACCCACCATATCGTACGACCACAACATGATCGTACGGTTTTCCTTGCCACACCGTACGGTCTGACACCATTGTTGTATGACCTCACTTGGAAACTATGTATGGCTTAAGGCTCCACCATATGGACTCCTGTTGCTCCATACGACCTTCGTACAACTTCCCCGCTCTCCTGTTTGTCAGAGCACGGTCCAGATATGGGGCTTTGTCAACATAACTAGAATAAGGTGTGTTTGTTGGTAAAGTCACGGTACAGAACATTACAGATATTGCCCCCATAATGAACATGGTGCAATAAGAATGGTGAGTGCTTGAAGGAAAAATATAGACCAATGCCTACAAATAACATTTCTCCCCTTAGGAAGAAGAAAGAGGAAGTATAAATGCAAGAAGGCTTCCCAGGCGAACAACCATGGGTGCAACTAAAATATCCACAACACTTAATGTGAAGAAAAAACCTCCTAAACAATCTAAACCGAAGGTTAAAAGGACAAGATCTAAGGGATCATAATTTTAAATTGTATTGAGGAGACCAAAGCAAAATAGTGTAGGACCACAAAAGAGAGCAAATCCATCTAAAGATGATTCTTCAACTGACTCAAATCAATCCAAGAAGAAGATAAGGACAGAAGGTGCTATTGTTTCTAGGAATGTCAAGGATAATCCTATGAGCATAGGTAAGGATGAAATTCCAATTGATAATGTTTTTGGAAAAGTTTTTTTGGAAAAGTTTTAAACTGTGGTATTCTAGTTCAATATTGAAGAAGTACTATCATTTATTTGATGAAGTTGAGAGAATAAAACTAGAGCAATGTGTAATTACACATCTGAACAAATTTAGTAGGACATTGGATGAGATAAAGGATCATATACCTGATCATCTATATGCTATATTGGAAGAAAGAAGATTAGTTTCTCTGGAGGAGGAAAAAATTATAAGGGGGGCATTTATATCTAAGATGTTCTCGGTAATTAGTAATGATGAAAGGAAAAACTTACTTGATGAAGCTAAGAAGATTCCATTGACAAAGAAAAGAATTAACAAATTAATGGATAGAAAGATAGAAGAAATTATTACAAAGACTAATGACATTATTAGTAAAATGTTAATAGAAATAAGACATGATGTACTGAAAAGGAAAGAGCCAAGGACTAAGAGGAAAGAAGATAAACCATTCAGTGATGATCAATTCATTTCTACAATTAAGGAACCCGATCTATTCATTGAAGGAGTACATGTTACTCTTGACGGGAAGGATGATGGCAATTTACAAGGTGAAGAAAAGGAAAAAGATCAATTTACTAATCCATCTAATATAATGAAAGATGTTGAAATATGAGAAATCATGTTTGGAAAAGGATTCATCGCAAATAAGTCGGTTCATGTTGAGGATAAACAAGAAAAGGAGATTGATGAACATATTGATGATGTTAGGAATGAATGTTGAATATATCCTATGGGGGAGTATTCACAACCATTCTGTAGCAGTTGAATTTGCATTCATGACTGTGATTTTCATTGATGTCAACACAGTGATCTACTAAATATTTGCAAAGGAGCAGATAGTGTTTGAATTAGCGCACACAGAGTATTGTAGATCAAGATATGCGGAGTTGAGTACCTACTCTTTATTATGTCCTGAGATCATGGTCAAGAGCACATACAAAAATTCAACTATTCATGATAGATATGTGTAAATCAGTGGAAGCAGTATTCAGGCAATGTTCCTGAGAAGTGGCTTGAGGAAACTGGATGATATCTCCTAATTGGGATAGAATCTGGGCATGCAAATTTATATAGTTGATAAAGACATTATGATAATGATGTGGACATCATAGCAAGGTCATAGGTTGCACGAGTGAAAAATTATCTTGATTGGAAGCCGACAGTTTTATGTAATTATAAAATATTGTGTAATGTGTGGTAGTTTATATTTTGTAATTGGTTAAGCCTTGTTGGCCAACTCATTTGTAATTATTTGAGTGTGGTATAAAGTAAGGATGGTTTTCCTTTATTGTAATATGATATGAGAGATATTATGAAAGTGAATTGCGAAATTGAGCAATATTTATTGTAAGAGGATATGCGAAGTACAAAGATTTGGTATTGAGATCTGATGAAGTAGCTGGTGCAGTTTGGCACAAACAGAGGAGCAAAGATAAGTTTCTGAGATATATAAATATTTGGTATTATTATGTTGAGTAATATAGAGATTAGTTGGACATTGTGTTCATTGATCTTTCCCTTGAAGTTGTTTGGGTAGTGGGTCCTTCTGTCTTCCATAACTCCTAACAGGGTTAGAATCTTTTAATAGGGATTCAAAGTCTCCTAATAAGGACTCATATATATTGAATGTATTTCATAACGCTCCTAACAGAGTCCATCCTCTCACAAGGAATTTTCATATTAGTACATCTTTTGTGGGCATCATTCCCACCGGGGTTTACTCTCTAATCAAGAGGTTCCCTAGTTAACATATCTTGTGTTATTGTGTTATTGTGTATGTTTATCTTTATATGGTTGTTGTTCATATTGATTACATAGTTTAAATCTATTAAAGGAGAAAGGAATTATATTTATTTGATAATTGATTCACCCCCCCACCCCCCCTCCCGCCCCCTCTTAGTTATCTTGGTGGACTTTACTTTCTAACAATTGGTATTAGAGTAGTAGGTCCTTGAAAGAAAAGTTTAACAACTTGAGGAGATCCATGGCAAGTCATTTCAAGAAAGAAAGCCCTAAGTTTGATGGAGTAAACTATGACAGTTAGAAAGAAAAGATGAAGACACATTTGCTATGTTTAGGACCAGGATACTGGTTAATCACAAAGAATGGAAAAACTATCATTGAAGAAGACAAAATTGAAGAATGTACTAATGAGGAGAGAGATCTATTCATGTGTAACATACTTGCCAGAGAAGCACTCTTGTCAGCCCTTCTAGAAAATGAGTACAGTCAAGTAAAACATCTAAGAACATCTCATTAAATTTGGTTAGCTTTACAATCTACTTTTGAAGGTGATGAACATGCAAAGAGAGTCAAATTACATAACTAGATATGTGCATTTGAAGATATAATAATGATGGAAGATGAATCTGTTAGAAGTTATATTGGTAGAATGTCAGAAATTGTTCCAGGTATCAAATCTTGTGAAGGAAACAAGACAAAGAATGAAGTGATATGGAGAATTCTAAAGACATTAAATCTTGTATTTAAGCATACAACACATATTATTGAGCAAGTTATACCTTGTACTAAGAACTTCACCAGAGAAACCCTTCTTGGAAGACTAGAAGCAGTAGAGATAGGCTTGAGATAGTCGGGAGATCTACCTAGAATGGAGACAACATTCAGTGCACTTAGTGTTCATCCTACCTTGTTAAGAAGCATTAGTGTAAGCGAAGATTATGCTAGTAGAAACAGATCTAAGAATGAAGAAGACAGGAAGATTGAGGAAGGAATTGCCTTGCTTGTGAAAAGAGAACCAAAAGGAAAGACAAATTTTAAATTTTGGACTTGTCAAGAATATGGTCATTTTGCCTCTAAATGTCCTAAGAGAGTAAAGAAGTATAGAAAGAAATTTAAACCTAGAAGATCTAAAGAACGTTACTATGCTAATGATGAAGAATTTGAGGCTAGTATGGAGAAATCCTTAAGTGAAAGTGATAATGAGAATGATGATATAGGATTTCTAGCAATAAAAGAAGAAAACTCTGAAACTGAAGTTAGAGAAGAAAAAGCTTTAGTTTCTCAAGTAGAAAAGAGATCTAATTAGATTATAGACAGTGGTTGTTCACATCATAGGACTGGAGATATGAAGAAGTTTATAAAGTTTAACAATTATGATGGAGGAATTGTTAGAGTTGGAAACAATGCACCTTGTTTGATAAAAGGAATGGGATCTATTTCTCTTGATGGGAAGACTAACACTGATGATGTTTATTTTGTGGATGGATTGAAACATAATCTTTTGAGTGTTGGATAGTTAGTTGATAAGGGATATCAAGTTTGGTTTACTAAGAAAACTTGTTTGATCAAGGATAAGGATGGTAATTTTATTGGAACTAGATCAAGAACTAGGGGTAATGTATTTCAGTTGAATCCTACTGAGATGACATGTTTGATTACTAAAATTGATGACAGTTGGTTATGGCACAAAATATTTTTTCATCTAAACTTTGATAACATTGTGAAAGTAAGTACTACACTTGCAGTAAGAGATTTGCCTAAAATTATGAAACCTACTAACATGATTTGCAAGGAATGTGTTATGGCTAAAAAGAAGAGAAGCTCATTTCCTAGCAAGAAGTTTACATCAGGAGAGAAGTTAGAAATTGTTCATATAGATTTAAGCAATCCCACAAGGACTAGAGGATTCTATGGTGAAAGGTATTTTATGATTCTTGTTGATGATTTTACAAGAATGATGTGGATTGCATTTCTTAAAGAAAAGCCTGAGGCATTTGATAAGTTTAGAGTAGTTAATAACAAAATTGAGAATGAATTTGGAATGAAGATTAAATGTTTAAGATCAAATAGAGGTGGAGAATTTACTTCAAAAGAATTTAACAGTTTTTGTGAAGTGAATGGCATTAAGAGACAGTTTTCAGCCCCTAGAACACCTAAACAAAATGGTATTGCAGAAAGAAGAAACAGGTCAGTGATTGAAGCAACAAGAGCTATGCTATTTGAAAATGACTTGGAGAAGCCATTTTGGAGAGAAGAAGTGAATACAACAGTATATACAATGAATAAAGTACAAATCAGAGCAGACATAGACAAGACACCTTATGAATTATGGTTTGGACATGCACCATCACTTAAGTATTTCAAAATTTTTGGAAGTAAATGTTATATTAAGAGAGATGATGACATTGGAAAGTTTGACCCTAGAAGTGATGAAGGTATATTTCTTGGTTATTTGTTAAAAAGAAAAGCTTATAGATGTTTCAATAAAAGAACTAAAACTATTGTTCAGAGCACAACTATTAAAGTTGATGAAAAGTTCAAAATTCAGGAAGAATGCTTGACTATAAAACAGATGAAAGAACTCGTCCTAGAATTGATCAAGAAAATATTGAATTATTCTATGAAACTGATAGTGATTTGCAAAATGAAAGTCACTTTGAGGAAATCATAGAAGAACTTGGAGCATAACCTAGAGTTGAAGAAAGAACTGAGACAGTGACACCTAACAGGAATCTAGCAAGAAATCATCCTATTATGTAGATTATTGGGAGCATCGAAAAAGGAGTTATGAAAAGGAATAAGGTACAAGAAGAACTATGTTTAATTTCTCAAATTGAACCTTAATCTACTAATGAAGCTTGTAGGGATGAATATTGGATTAAATCAATGAAGGAAGAACTAGATCAAATTGAAAAGAACAAGACTTGGGAGTTGGTCCCTAGACCTAAAGATAAGAATGTTATAGGAACTAAATGGATATTCAGAAACAAGATGAATGAACAAGGAGAAGTGGTAAGAAACAAAGAAAGATTGGTATGTAAAAGATACTCACAACAAGAAGGAATTGACTATGAAGAAACTTTTGCACCTGTTGCAAGGATTGAAGCAGTAAGAATGTTTTTGGCTTATGTAGCCTATAAGAAATTCAAAGTATATCAGATGGATGTGAAGTCAGCATTTCTAAATGGAGAATTAGAAGAAAAAGTCTACATTGAGTAGCCTAAAGGTTTTCCCTTAACTCATGAAGGAGATATGGTATGTAAACTGAACAAAGATTTATATGGACTTAAACAAGCACCTAGAACTTTGTATGCAAGACTGGATAAGTATTTGATAAACTTAGAATTTACTAAACGCACATCAAACAATAACTTATATATGAAAGAAATTGAAAATGGTTTGTTGGTTGTAGCTATTTTTGTTGATGATATTATCTTTGGAGGAGAAGATGACAGTGATAAATTTGTAGATGAAATGAAGACTGAATTTGAAATGAGTATGATTGGTGAGATGAAATATTTTTTAGGATTACAGATAACACAGAACAATGATGGTATCTTCTTATGTCAAACAAAGTACTTGAATGACTTATTGAAGAGATTTAGAATGGAGAATTGTAAATCGGTTGGCACACCTATGGTAACTAGACACAAGTTATCTAGCACAAATGAGACTCTTGCAGTTGAAAAAAAGAGGTACATATCTATGATCAGAGGATTACAATATTTAACTCATACAAGACTAGACATACCACATGCGGTTGGAATCGTTGCAAGATTTCAAGCTGATCTTAAAGAATCACATTATGCAACATTAAAACAAATACTTAAGTACTTGAAAGGCACAATTGAATATGGATTATGGTATGAAAAATCTGTTGATTTTACCCTATGTGCATATACAGATGCAAATTGGGGAGCTAATGTTGATGACAAAAAGAGTACAAGTGGTGGAGCATTTTTCCTTGTAGGAAGATTGGTTTCTTGGCTAATCAAGAAACAAAATTTTATTTCATAGAGCACAGCAGAAGCAGAATATGTAGCAACAACAAACAATTGTAACTAGATAATATGGATGAAACAAATGTTGAAAGATATTGGAATAAAATTTGATGAAGCTATTGTTATACATTGTGATAACACCAGTATAGTAAGTATGTCTAGGAATCTTGTACTACATTTTAAGACAAAGCATATAGAAATAAAGTATCATGTAGTAAGAGAAAAAGTTGTAGAGAAAGAAGTTGAACTTGAGTATATAAGTACAAAAGAGCAGATTGCAGATATATTTACAAAGCCCTTACTGAAAGATACACTTGAGTATTTGAGAGGTATGCTTGGGGTTATGCCCCAAGCTACTTTTGAGAAGTGATGCAGATTGTTGCATCATTCCAGTGGTATATGAGCTTTATCTTTTTCTTGACTGGATGTTAGTACTTCCTCTATGGGGGAGTATGTGTGTTTTTGAGCTAAGTCATAAAGGACTCTAGTGAATGTATTTTCTAAAAATAGTGTCTTTTGACATTGAGCGGTAATTTGAATCAGATTGACATATTGATGCTTTATTGTCATTGATGTCAATGGGGTAGAAGGATACATGAAAAATATCCATTGATGAGAAGAATTGCATAGGAAAATGAAGCAAGATTTGATTGATGAAGAGGACTTGAAAATATTTTAGAACAGTAGTAATACAAGTTGGTGTTTATGGAACTTGGATGCTTTTTCATCTATGTTGACATCAATGCCAATGGAGGAGATTGTTAGGAATGAATGCTGAATATATCCTATGGGGGAGTATTCATAGCCATTATGTAGCAGTTGAAGTTGCATTCATGACTGTGATTGTCATTGTTGTCAACACAGTGATCTACTAAAAATTAGCAGAGGAGCAGACAGTGTTTGAATTAGCGCACATTGAGTATTGCAGATCAAGCTATGCGGAGTTGAGTACCTACTCTATATTATGTCTTGAAATCATGATCAAGAGAGCATATGAAAATTCAACTATTCATTATAGTTATGTGCAAATCAATGGAAGCAGTATTCAGGCAGTGTTCCTAAGAAGCGGCTTGAGGAAACTGGATGATATCTCCTAATCGGGATAGAATCTGGGCATGTGAAGTTATACAGTTGATAAAGACATTATGATAGTGACGTGGACGTGACAGAAAGGTCAGAGGTTGCATGAGTGAATAATTATCTTGATTGGAAGCCGACAGTTTTATGTAATTATTAAATATTGTGTAATGTGTGGCAGTTTATATTTTGTAATTGGTTAAGCCTCATTGGCCGACTCATTTGTAATTATTTGAGTGTGGTATAAAGGAAGGTTTATTTTCCTTTATTGTAATATGATATGAGAGATAGTATGAAAGTGAATTTTTGAATTGAGCAATATTTGTCGTAAGAGGATATGCGAAGTACAAAGATCTGGTATTGAGATATGATGAAATAGTTGGTGCGGTTTGGCACAAACAGAGGAGAAAAGATAAGTTTTTGAGATCTATAAATATTTGGTATTATTCTGTTGAGTAATACAGAGATCAATTGGACGGTGTGTTTATTGATCTTTCCCTTGAAGCTATTTGGGTAGTGGGTCCTTCTCTCTTCCATAACTCCTAACAGTGTTAGAATCTTTTAACAGGGATTCAAAGTCTCCTAACAGGGACTCATATGTACTGAATGTATTTCATAAGGCTCCTAACAGATTCCATCCTCACAAGAAATTTTCATATTAGTACATCTTTGGTGGGCATCATTCCCATTGGGGTTTACTCTTTGATCAAGAGGTTCCCTAGTTAACGTATCTTGTGTTACTGTGTTACTGTGTATGTTTATCTTTATATGGTTGTTGTTCATATTGATTACATGGTTGAAATCTGTTAAAGGAGAAAAGAATTATATTTATCTAATAACTGATTCACACCCCCTCCTCTCAGTTATCTTGGTGGACTTTACTTTCTAACAGATAATGTCCATGATCTTAATGTTATGGATAATGATATCACCGATGGAATAGATGAAAAGGAAGAAGAGAATGAGATACAAGAATAAGCTTGTGTTGAAAAGGATAAATGAGAGAAATTAGAGAAGACAAAATAAGCTCGTGCTGATTTTGGGCCATCTCTCGGTAAGGTTGAAACATTGTTGGCAAGATATTCTTTTGATTCTCTTGAATTATTAGATTTGCAAGGATCGATTGATTTTGAAAATATGGAAGAAGATGAGATAATGAAGGTTGTAGTTTTAGCTCATGCCAAAGTTAAGGAAAAATCCCTAAGAAAATAAGAGAAAGGGAGAAAATTATTATCTGGGGCAGTTGAAGTGCTTGAAAAGGTAATGCCTAATATTCAAGTCAATGAAGGTAATTTAGTTCTTGATCAGCTAGAACTCTTAAACAATTTTGAAACACATTTTGAGTCTTTAGAGAAGGTTGCATAAGATAAAGTTCAGAAAGATTTTGTTACAAAAAGATTTCATCATTTATGTTCATTAATTGCATAAGACAGAAACTCTATAGATGATGTAATAAATTAGTTGAAGGAATTTGTTAAGGGAGTAATGTATTACAATTGTGTATTAATCCATTCTCACATGTTACTAATATTTATAAAATCATTAAGGAAAACCAAGAAGCACTATTAGATAGAGAAAAGGCCTTTGATTCATCAAAGGGATTTTCTTCTGATCCCATGAAGGAGATAGTAAAAATAAATGATAAAAGACAAAGTCTAGAAGTTGAGAGGTAGAGAATGCTTGGAAGGTTTTCTGGCTTGAAGAACCTTATAGTTCCTAAGTTAGAAATTTTGCAGAAGAGCTTCCAGGACGTAGCAAAGACAAGTAAAGCACCTTCCCCACTGGATAATGTTCATGTTGAGGAATCAACTTATTTAATATGTGGATAGGTTCAAATTTTTGATAGTCTAAGAAAGACTTGGAATGCAGATTGGACAACTTTGATGGGTAGTTTATCAGGTGTATTCAAGGTTTTGTGAGTATGCTATTATCACTTGTATATATGTAGATAATATAGGTTTTTGGTATAGGATTTTGGTTTTTGGCCCTGCCTTTTGCATTGATGTCAAACGGGGAGAGATAATTTTAAAATGATGAATAGGGGAAATTCTTATCTTAGGAGGAATTCAATTTTTGGAGAGATTTTGAGACTTGTCATTTTGGGATGGGCACTTAGCTATTTTTCACTAAGTATTTCCATCAATGCCAAAGGGGGAGATTGTTGGAAAGAGTTGTCTGATGATGCATGATATGTTTTCATTGATGGAAACTACATTCACTACTCTTTTTCATATTTCAGTTTTATAATTTTACCAAAGGTTTGGATGCAAGAAAGTGACTAAGCATTAGAAGTAGAGTAGTATACAGTTGAATAGAACGGCTTAGTACAGATGGATGACAAAGAGTTAGAGGCTACGATTGTGGATCATGAAAGTAGATACCCTAATATGTCTAATCAAATCTTTACAGATTATGAAGTTTCAATATGCATGATATGTTCGCTGGTGAACATCAAATTGACATTTTTGGGGGGCTAGAACAAAGCAACTCAGTATGTTTGTTTGGTATACTTGGTTAATTAGTTTAGAATTTCAGTCTAATTATTGATTATGTTTGACCTAAGGGTCCAAGATTACTGAGAGGGGAGTGGTGAATCAGTAATCTAAGATATCTGCAACTTTTCACTTCTTTAACTCAAAACCAACATTCACAAGTTTACCGATTGATAAGAAAATGAAACTTAATCAAATAAATACAGCCACCACAATGCAAGAAACACATAACACAGATTTTTCCCATGGAAACCCAAATGTATGAAAACCACGTGTGAGATTAAATGTACAAATTATGTACTCTTTTAAAGTACACCCTATTAGGAGCTTAACCCTGTTAGGAGTTTACAAATACACTGTTTTGATTAAGTAAAAATAGGTTTTGAAAGGACCCGGAAACAAGTTTACAAAGACACTGTTAGGTGCCACCCAGTTATAGGATTTACCTCTAGCCCTGTTAGGAGATTTTAACCTCAATTTAATAAGCCACTCTATTAAGATATTTACAAATAAGACGTATTAGGATCTGCCTGATTAAGGGATTTGAAAATAAGAAACTTGTTAGGGCCTTGTGATCTAGAAATAGAAACTCATTTGCTCGATTAGATCCTCTATAACACATACATTCTCTCCTTGGAAGAATCTGGAATACCTTGGCTTGACTGCACCATCACAATCATGATCTACACACATAAATCTTTGGTTTCATGATATAAATATCACTGCTCAAGCCCTAATCTGGTCACCACCCTAACAAATCATCCAACACATTTGAAATCACATTTTCAATCTTCTCTCCTAGAGAGATCACACCAAAACACACATCTCAATATAACAACTATCTTTACCAAATAGGTCATCTAAAGGATAGACCCTTACAATTTATTTTATCAAGAATAGTCAAATATGTTTTGACCAAATTAGATTTCATCTTAATAAAATGTCTACCTCAATCAATGTAACACCAACACATAACCAAAAATGAATTGAGACACGTCAGCATGACAACTAAAACAAAAATTATTCATCACAACTCGATTATCGGTAGCCAATAGAAGATCTACCATCGATAGCTCAAGAACATTATCGCCTTTCACTGAAACAAATTTTGTAACCACAAAACATCCTTACCAGTCAACCAAATCAGTCATGGTCATAACCATTATCTCAACACAGTATCAAAAATATAATTATATGATCACGCCACCTAACTTATCATAGATTTGAAGAACCGATCAAATCACTCATTGTCAGTCATAGACTGTTATAGCAGATTCCTTATCATACTTCAATAAATCATAGATTATACAACTCATGCATTCAATAGTTGTAATCATACAATTTTCATCTAAATACATTCCCAAGTCTCCCTTAATAATTGCAACCACTAGAACCACTTGCAATACACTATGAACACTAGGTCAATAATTGAGAGAAATGACAATACAATAATTGATCATCTCAACAAAAAATTTGTACCATCACATCACTTACCATCACTGCATCAGGTATGCCAAAAATATCCCCCTTTGGAATTTATGACAACTCAATAATCAAAACATCTTCTCAATCTGATAATCTTCTCTACTTACATTCTTACACTGAATCTTCATCTCTGAATCGATTGCAATTATGTGTCTCATCTTTTCTCTCATTCTCATATGTCCCATAAGTTTTCTTGCCACTTCTAAGTACATCTCTCCTCCTTTGACAACAATGCCAAAAAATTCATACCATATATCAATTCTTCTCTTTCAATATTTATACCACCGACTACTCCCCCTAAGGAGTAGCACCATATTACATCAATCCAACAAATATTTCCAATACGAATTATTGGACTAATGCAACAACATCACTTTAACTCTTCTCAGGTAGGGGAATGACCCCCAAATTTCCACTTAGATAATCAAACATATCATTTGGTAGTGGCTTAGTAAAAAATGTCTACAACCTGCTCCTTAGTTGGCACATACTCCAATTGCACCTCTTTGTCTTGGACCTTCTCTCTAAGAAAGTTGTACTTAATTGCAATATTATTGGTCTTAGAGTCTGTCGTGGGGTTCTTGGACATGTTTATAGAAATAGTATTATCACAATAGATAACCACTAGTTTAGTTACCTTTTCCTTAATACCTTCCAATAATTGCTTCATCCAAGCAACTTGAGTGCAATTAATAGCAGAAACAACATATTCTACCTCTACAATAGATTGAGAAATACAATTCTTCTTTTTGCTAGTCCATGACACAAGTCTCTCTCCAAGAAATAAAGCTCCTCTAATTGTGCTCTTCCTATCATCCACATTAACTGCACAGTCTATAACACTAAACACACTTAAAGTAAAACTTCCTTTGTGATCATACCAAAGGCCATAGTCTTCAATCTGTTTTAAGTATCTAAAGATTCTCTTCATGACCACCATATGGGATTCCTTTAGATTAGCTTAAAATCTTGCAACTATCCTAATCGCATGTTCTATATCAAGCCTACTATGAATAAAATATTTCAACTTACCAATCATGGATCTGTATAAAGTTGCACTCAACTCTTTAGAATCATCTTCCTTAGACATCTTACAACTGGTCAACATTGGAGTTCCAACTAGTTTAGAATCTTCTCACCCAAAAGTTTTCAATACTTCTATCACATACTTTGTCTAGATGATGTAGATTTCATCACTGAGATGAGATATCTACAATCCAACAAAGAATTTGATCTCTCCAAACATCAACATCTCAAATTCTATCCTCATTTCATCTACAAATGCAATGCTCATCTCATCATTTCCACAAAGAATGATGTCATCCACAAAAACTTCAACAATCAACAGTTGGTCATCCTTCTCAATCTTCAAGTAAGCATTGTTATCCTCACTTGTTCTAATGAAACCAATATTGATCAAATATGAGTCGAGTTTCTCATACCATGCCCTTGGTGCCTGCTTCAATCCATAAAGTTCCTTATGCAACTTGCACACCAAGTCCTCGTCTTCTGATAGTGCAGAACTATCAGGTTGTTCTATGTAAACTTCCTCTTCCATAATTCCATTCAAGAATGCAAATTTGATGTCTATTTGGAAAAAATTAAAACTTTTATAAGTAGAATATGCTAGAAAAATCATCACTCATTGAAGTCTAGTCACTGGTGAAAAAGTCTCTCCATATTCCAAGCCTTCTTCTTGTGCATACCCCTTAACCACAAGTCTGGCCTTATTTATGACTACTTCACCAACTTCATTGAGTTTATTTTTGAAAACCCACTTAGGTCCTATCACATTCTTATCAACAGGTATGGGAACTAGTACCCAAGTATTGTTCTTCTTTATTTGATCCAATTCTTCTTCCATGGGTTTCACCCATTCTTCATTCTTTAATGCCTCTCCTACAGACTTAGGTTCATGTTCAAAAATCAGACAGGTACTTTCTCTAATCTTTCTTGTAGTCTAAACACCAACATTCTTATCACCAATAATCTGATCAGCATAATGATTCAACTTTAAATACCTTGGTATCACCAATTCAGGTTTAGGAGCCTCTTCTACCGATTGAACTTGGATCATCCTCATTATTATGATTTTCAACCTCTTGCTCCACTGATTGAACATATACAATCCCCTGATCAACTCTTGATTCATTCTTGCTGAAACCATCATTTTTCTCTAAGAATTCATTAATCTTCACATTTGCACTTTCTATCAACTTGTTGGTTCTCTTGTTTAGACACTTGTATGTTTTTATTTTTGTAGAATATCCAAGGAATATTCCTTCATCACTCTTAGGGTTAAATTTCCTTGTATAGTCATCTCTTGTTATGCAGCATCTTCTCCCAAAAACTTTGAAGTATTTCACACTAGGTGTGTGACCATGTCATAACTCATATGAAGTCTTATTTTTGCCCTTCTTCACCTGTACCTGGTTCAACCAAGTACATCTCCATGTGGATCACATGTCATTCTAGTACCAAAGAAAGATGGTACATGGAGAATATATGTGGATTTTTGGGCATTAAACAAGATCACGGTGAACAATCATTACCCTCTTCATTGTATTGATGATTTGTTAGATCAATTAAGGGATGCAATTTATTTCACTAATTTAGACTTAAGAAGTGGTTATCATAAAATTAGAATTTTTGAAGGTGATATTTGGAAAACTACTTTTAAAAAAAAGAAGCTTTGTCTATGTTGGCTAACATATTTGTCTCTTATTAAAAATTCACTTACTGACTGCAACCCTCATTAAGAAATAGATCTTTAGACAATAATTGGGTAAATATCCACACAAAAATATAACTACATTACCCCTTGATGATACAAAAAGATTTCCACAATATTCAATGCAAAACTATATTCAAAATCCATTTTACAAACTATCATATTGTCTGAAGAATAACCATCGATTGTAATCATTACTAACTTAACTTTTGACTAATGAAACTTCAAACAAAAACTATATGTGATTACCATTAATCAAAGCTAGAAGAATCAGAATAAAAATACTTGATAACTACCATATTGTTTGAAGAAATGAACCATAACTTTGCAGCTGCTATTTCCAAGCAACAACCATAGTCTCAACCATGTCACTATTCCAACTCAAAAAAAAAACCACCACAGTCTTAGCCATATCACAGTTTCCAACTCAAAGAAAACAAAACACCATAGTCTTAGCCATATCACAATTTCCAACTCAAAGAAAACAAAACACCATAGTTTGTTTGTGTCATGCCCTAGTAGTGTCATCTAGAGTTTGTGAAGAAACAAAAAAAGTGTTTTGCGAAAATGATCTATTTAGCACCCTATAAAAGATGTAATCCCACAATCAAAAGTCAAGATGACTTTTGATGGGATTTAATTCCCGCAACATAATAATGTCAATAACAAGGTTTGCAAGTATACTTGTGACCATTAAAGGCTTTCATGCCACGATCAACATAAGATGTGACCAAATATTGTGTTCCATAGAAGATATATCAACAACAATGATTGTCACTCACAATGAGTACCATACCCATGGTCAAAGGGTAATATTTTTGCTTTTAGTATACCACTTATTTCAATCAAAATTCTAATGTATGTTTTTCCATCATTACTATGAAATGAATATCCTTGTAATCTCTCATATTTACAACTTGATACTTGAAACATATATACCTTATTTGCAATCGGGTGATTAATGACTTATATACCAAGAATGTAATAAGGAGTTTGTGATTTATCAACAAAGGTTGATAAGACATTAATTTTATATATATATATATATATATATATATATATATATATATATATATATATATATATATATATATATAAAGGTGTGGTACCCTCCTAGAGTTTTGTGTCAAGACTTTAATTTAATTTCCTCTCCATGTGCACCTCTCTAGAGTTTTGTGCCATGGGCCCTTAATTATTGTTTTCTACGAGGCCCCTCTTGTGCCCTAGATCACTTTAAAAGGGAGCCTTCCCATCTCATATCTCATCTCTCAATCAAGTTTCCATCCACTTTCATGATCAAGCTCTCAAGTGCAAGCAAGCAAGAAGATCAAGCATTCAAGCCTTCAATCATTCAAGATCCAATTCATCAAAGAGATCCATTAGTAGCCATTGAAGGATTCAAGCTCTATGGAGCTCTCTTGTTGAAGATTCTTCCATTTCTATTCAAGCCTCTTCCAAATTCAAGATCCATTCAAGATTGGTGTTGAAGATCTAAAGACAATTAATTGGAGACATCCTACATTTGATTCTACATTCATCCATTCTTGTGGATTCAAGGATTTGAATCCTCCACAAGGGTTTCAACTCAAACAAGGTGAATTGTTCCATTTACTTTGTTTATTCCAACAATTTCAAGGTTAATTCCTAAATTGGGGTTTGACTAAGGCAAACCCCTTCCCCCCAACAAACAAAACCATTTTTTCTTGTAAGTACAGGTGCAGAATTTCGGATCTGAGATCAGATTTGGATACCCTTTTTGGGGAACTTCCAAGATCTACAAACAAAGTCAAAGTTGACCTGATCTCATCTTGGAAAAAGATTTCTAAGTTTTGTAGATCTTGCAGTTTCAGTTCAGACTCACGAAAATCAATAGTTTCTAAGATTGTTTGATAAGGTTTTCAGCCGATTATTTTTTAGAGGTAAGAAACTTTATCTCTTAATTTCAACATTAGTCATCTACATTTACTTTCCATATCAATACGGATAAGATACATAGATTGCCAAGCAGCATGAATGTAAATAGAGTAGGCTTATAGAAAGGATATCACAAATATCAACCAACCCTGTTAATTGAAATGATCGTTGAATAATCTCATATGCCAAAGAAGCCACATGTAAACTGAAAAAGATATTTCAATGTCGGTGCTCAAAAATTGATCAAAATATATTAGTACCATCACTAACATCCTGATCACTTAAATACACTAACACCCTATTCACTAAAATACATTGTCATATACATGATCACTAATCATTTTGTTCTATCATACAATGTCATCATGTGTTCAAAAGAAGTATTCCCATACTAGTCATTGTGTTCCATATCAAGACCAACTATAGAAATGAAGAAGAATGTTGCATACTTGTACCAATCATACATGTACCAAACACACATGTTGAGAAATGTAACACTGAAGTGTACCAAATAATCTTGTTAAACATGATACACTGAGCACTGAATAATATACCACTATTTATACCAAGCAAATAAGTAAGATCCGATCAAAATTATAACTCTATCTTGTTTGCTAGTCAAATGTAAGTGTAACCAAATCATAACTATATCTTGCCCACTAATCAAATGAAAATGTAAACCATTCAAATGTAAACCCAATGTAAGACCAAGTGTCTAGGACAAGCATTTGTGGCTTTGACATCAAGGGAAACAACTGGGGGAGCAACATGTAGTTGGTCTAAATATAGGAGGATGTTCCTTGAACAATATGGAGATCATACAAACCCAAAATCTTCTCTACATGAACTCACTAACATTCAAAAGGGATCAAATGAATTAGTGGCTAGCTTTAATATGAAAATCACAAAATTACTTAACAAAATTCCTCCACACCTCAATCCTACAGACCCAATGTGCCTGGTATTCTATATTGACACTTTTGATCCTAAGACAAGATATGAATTAAGGAACAAAAGTCCTCCTTTAATAAAAGGCTTAAAGTTGCTCAAAATATTGAAAACAACATGCATGCTTCTAGCAATGTTGGGAGAATAGATAATGTCAAGTCATTTCAAAATCCCAAAACACAAAATAGACAACCTAAGGAAGAAGGCAAGCTTGAAAAAGTCGTGAATGCTTTGAAAGACCTGTCACATAGAATTGGAAGAAATGATAGACCTCAACTTCACAGAAATGATAGGCCAAGGCTACATGATATGCTTTGCTGGAAAGATGTGAAACCAAAAGGACAAAGTGAGATGGATTATTTTGGAAGGGACCCACCGAACCCACTTAAGAAACATGGAAATCACATGGTAAAGGAAAATACATGGTGTGTGGCTTGTAACTTGCCCCATTCATCACTGCAATGTGTTGTAGCCCAAAGTTTGCAGGAGGAAATAACAAGGTATGAAGAATACAATATAAACACTAAGCAACATAATACAACACATGCTCAACCAAAATTTTATGATATCATGCAAAGTAAACCTTCAAGAAATGATATGCCTAAAAAGGTTGAATTGGTCAAACCTATGCAAGTGAACACAACCACATCATTTAAAATTATCAATGCACTATCACAAATGGAAGTCTCTCTCATTACTTGAAATGATGAAAAGTTGACAAAATATAGGGATAGTGTTATATCACTTATTTCAAGTGTTTCTAGAAACAACTACAAAGCCCTAAGTGGTAAAGAAAGTGGAACATGCAATAAGGATAAAAAATAAAAAGTCCCAAAGGTATATTTAGGAACAACATTAACTATGTGCCCTTCAAGTTTATTGTGGATATATTTAAGCAAAGGAGTAATGCATATAACCTTGATAAGGTCCTCTATAGAGTGCTACATTTCATTAAAGTTCCTAGAAAAACTAGATCTCAAACATGAATGTTCAAAGGTATTTATGAGACCAATCAAGTTAACCTATATATGATCTATTCTTAGGTTGGATCACTACACTCCAAAACAACAAAAATGGTCAAACCTAATACCATTCCCTCAACAAGCTTTGACAAGTGTAGGTCCACTATTTCAACAAAATTAAAAAAGACCAAAAAAAAGATTTAAATAATTTATTTTAAAATAACAAAATAAAATAAAACCCAACCTTGAACTACATTATTTGAAGTACTTTACAAACTGACAACTATAATTCCTTATAACCTCGTATGCTTTATACTTTGTCTCAACCTACTCCCACTCTATAACCTAAAAGAATTAATTTGAGCTACCCCTTGACCCTAACCCACTACCAAATTTTGGAAGCAAAAATAATAATAAACAATATTTTCCATTAAAATTTAATAAACTTAACTATATTCATTCTTTAGTTTTATCCCCATTCCTAGGAAATATATAAAGTTTAACCTATACAAAATTATATTTTTTTAATGAATGTGGAGAGATCTCAGCCGGTCCGCAGAAAAATAATTGGTGAACTGGCGGCCCTAAACCTAAACCTAAACCTAAACAACCAA
Source organism: Chamaecyparis obtusa (assembly GCA_027943335.1). Taxonomy (NCBI): domain Eukaryota; kingdom Viridiplantae; phylum Streptophyta; class Pinopsida; order Cupressales; family Cupressaceae; genus Chamaecyparis; species Chamaecyparis obtusa. Next base: position 1,324,154 of record BSBK01004874.1, read on the forward strand.
CATACGGAATATCTTTAAAATTTAATAATTTGTGTGCAACCCCAGAAGATCCCATCCGTAGTATGTAAATTTCCCTGGCAATTGGTTATATGCTGAGAAAGTACAACCAATGTAGACTGCTTCCCAACCTTCCATATAAATGTAATAATACTAAGTTGGCTCATTTGTACATGTGATCTTTTCCACAAGTTTGCCAAAATTATTACATTAAAGCTTGTATTGGGAGGGGAGCCAAAAAAAATAAAAATTTATTGCTCAAATAATAACTAACTCTCTCATAACTCCAATGTGAAACTGGGCAGTAGAAACGGCTAAAAGAAACTTGGGAAGAAAAGGTATGTTTTTCCACTTCCAAAACACTCGAATCTGAAAGACACTTCATTTTAGATTGTGATGCTTCTAGCGACATCAGAAGCAACTGACTGTACCATAGACTGATAAGTAGGAGATAGAAATATGTACCATAGACTATTTATCATTTTAGATTGTGATGCTTATAGCGACATCAAGAGCAACTGACTGTACCATAGACTATTTAATGTTTAGTCTCGTGAAAGTTAAAACTTCTTCTAAGTTTCGCTCTAACCCTGATTTAATGACCAAAACCATTGACAGAAAGCTTTCAGCTTATTGCAGGATTATTTGAGCAAAGGATTGATCAATGATGCATATAGTCTTGGTAAACCCTTGTTGGAGTCCCATGTTATGGGGTTCACCCCATTGGAGATTTTTGGGGAAACTGGATCTCAAACTGAAAGACTCAACGGTATTTACAGTCAATTTTTCAAACGCAGTGGAGAAATATGGACAGGGCTTTGATACCTAATGTGGATTTTCCAGAGGAAGTCAGGTTTTAGTGCTCATCAGCTAATGATATGAAAACATTTGCAAGATTCCTCTTATACTGACAACAGCATTAAGACTCATAGCAACCCGAAATCCACTTTTGGTTGCTATCAAATTTGATCCACATCAGAGGGAATGATGTCTAGCCAGGTGGTTTCCATGGAGGGAGCATTCCTAAGCTTTTGGGTTGGGAATTGCTGTGATAAGATAGAATTCTTTCTATGCCTAATAATGGTTTCACTGATTTGTCTAGTGGAACTAGTCTACTGGAAAAGTGAGGACATTACCACGCCTGTTGACTCTGGGTTTATATCTTCCTGAGCTTTCTCTCAACTATTTAAGGTGGCCAATATGAAGATCTGCCAATTTCAGATAATTAAAGGTAAAACTTTAGCCATCTTCCGCATGAAGACAGTTGGAGCTATGCATGTTTAGGCATGAAAATTGAAAAATCACAGTGAATATGGTTGAGCTGTTGTGGAGAACCATCTGGGGAATTATAATAGCAGTACTAGACCCTTCGATAATATATATCAATGAACTATTGAACAGCTAATATTGCTGAATTGAAGCCATTCCATAATAGTTACAGGGTCATTTGCTAAATCATAGTATTTTCAGAGAAAAAAAACTAAAAAAATTAAAATTATAATGAACTTCTATAAACATATAAAGCCTTTTGGCAAAAAGAACTTCAACGAATCCTGGACAGACACTGCGAACTTTCAGCTCCACATTGCTTGAGCAAGACTGCTACAAATAATCCACTTTCTACACAATCGCCACCATGAACTTCAGAGGGCTATTCTACAACTTTAAATAATAATTGTTGGAAGGCTCTGTTTTATATTGCAAATTTTATTTTGAACATACCATGAGAGAGCATCTGCTGCAAGAGAATCGCAGGAGATTCTATTTTATTGCATTATGTTATTTTGAAAATTTTCATTCTGTTTTCAATAGGAAAAAAAAAATTATTTTGAAGAGACAACTTGAGACCACCTAATCAAAAGAATAGGTAGCCACTATCGTAAGTATCATAATTTGCCTTCTTTTAGGCTTTCTAGAAAGGTAATTCTCCAGGTTTCCTTTCGAAGAAAAAGCAGAAAATAAATTTGATAAGTATTATTGTAAAAATACCTAAAATTGCAATAGGTCATTCTAAGTGCACATGAATCCAGTATCAATGTGATATACTAAGGGTGGGTTGCCCCAGGAGGGAGCAGCTGCTTCTAGTTTTACTATTGCAGGTTGCCCATGAAAGCTGCTGAATGTAGCTGTCAAGGTTAAAAAAAAGGATCCTGACCAGGAGCGGACAAGTTTTCTGCACAGAACTTCCAGCTTTCTGTAAAAAAGGGAGGGAGGAAGCATTTCATCACACTTATTAACCTTTTTAGTCAATTAGCAGCTTTGTGACTAGAATTCTATTTTGGCAGCATTTGTTCGTGACTAAAATTCTATTTTGGCAGTTCTGTTTGCTATAATTCTCTTAGCAGAACCCCTTCCAAAAAATTACAATTGCCCCTTTCCATGGTATAACTAGGTGAGGCTATATAGTCAAAATTGAATTGGAACGGGGATAGAGGAGTCTCATTGGTGTAGGTCTACCTTCCATCCATACTAGAATGTACTGCAATTGAATCAATAGTGGGATTGATTACACATATATTATAATTAACAGTTGAAATCAATAATTAACAACTTAAAATTTGACCACGTTAACAACCTGCTTTTGGTTGAGGACCTTATTCCAAAGGCAATTTGCCTTTGTTGCAGCAGCTGCTTGGTCTATTCTGAGTCTGCTCAACTCTGCTTGTATTGCTTGGGTGGATAACAATCGAGACTTCGTTAGTGCAGCATGACCGATTTCTGGGCTTGAGGCAACCACACCCATTGTAATTTGCTGCATGACGGATACACGCACTGCATTTCACCACATCAAAATAATGCTCATGTTCATGCTCATGCTCATGTTCATGCTCATGCCTGTGATTATGGTTATGGTCACGGTGATGTCCATGATTATGATCATGGTTGTGGGTATGGTTATGATTGTGATCATGCTCATGGCCATGGTTCTCTTTGCACATACCATGATCATGATCGTGATGGTGAAGATGATTTGCATGCCCATTCACATCTGGGTCATTACAGCACTCATCATGACCGTGATGATGATGAGCATGACCAACTTTCTCTCTTTTCAAGAGAAGCATGCTGTGGAATGTTACAATCAGACAAGTGCCTGTGTCTGCTAGCACAGCCATCCACAAGTAGATATAACCCATGAAAGTAAGCACCACCAAGACTACCTTAGTCAATAGGGAGAATGCAACATTTATGTATATTGTCCTCACTGATTTCTGCCCTAATTTCACTCCACCAGCAATCTTCCTTATGTCATTAGACATGAGAGCTACATCTGCAGATTCCATCGCTACTGCAGAGCCCTCCACACCCATAGCTATCCCCACATCTGCTGATGCTAATGCTGGTGCATCATTAATTCCATCCCCCACCATGCCAGTCATGCCCTCCTTCTTTAGCTCTCCAATAAATCTCAGCTTGTCTTCTGGTAGTAATTGGGCATGAACTTCAATTTCTCCTACCTGCACACCATTAACAGGGCTCCTTTGTTAGTTAAAAATGCTGTGACAGAATTGCCTACTCAAACTAGCCATTAAGGCATGTACCTCTTTTTTGACTTCTGCAGCAGAAACAGCAGTATCGCCTGTAAGCATGACCACTCTGATTCCTAATTTCTGAAATTAGTAAGGAATCAAAGAAAACAAATTAATCCATGCAAACCGAACAAAAATAATGACAAGCAAATCACCAAAAGAAAAAATTGAAAAACAAACTCCAAAAACTGAATGCATCCTACAAGGGAAAAAATTATTAATAGCTAACCTTAAGTTTGTTAACTGCTTTTGCTGCTTGTGGCCGAATGCGATCTGCAACACTGAATACTCCTACAAATTTTGCATCTACTCCTACATATGCCACTGTGTGGCCTCCCATATTCCATGTGTCTGGTACGTCTATAATCCACCACTGGTAAAATGTTAGCAGTCTGAAAGCTGTAATAGGAAGAATAATTACTGTGGCAAGCATCAATTTTACCTTGGTCCCAGCAAAGACGAGTTTTCAAACGGTTGTTGCCAATGTAGATATTATGGCCAGCAATTAGCCCACAGATGCCCTCGCCTTGCAATATATTGAAATCTTCCACCTCAGCGGAGGGTTCAATCCCCAGTTGCCTACAGTATGCTACCACTGCCATGGCCATAGGATGTGCTGATTTACTCTCCAGGCTTGATATCCTGTATATATGTATTCACTTCCCTTATTATCCTACCCATGGATATATATGAATAGATCCAAACAGAATGTTTCTAGAAAACCTGTGATGGAAATTTTTACATACCAATGCAGCAAATCCTTTGTATCTGTGGCCTCTGAATCCACAAACTTGATGTCCACCATTTGAAATTGACCTTCTGTGAGAGTCCCAGTCTTATCAAAGGCTACACACTTGAGCTTTCCCAAGGCTTCTAGAAACCCTCCGCCTTTGATAAGAAGTCCAAGCCTTGCAGCAGTCGCCAAGCCACAAGCAGTAGCAACAGGGGTGGAGATGACAAGAGCACAGGGGCAAGCAGATACAAGAAGAACAAGTGCTTTGTATATGTAATCATGAACATTCAACGACCGCTTGATAAATGGCATTATTGCTACTGCTATGGCCACTAATACAACCACTGAAATATATACAATAAAGATGGTTATTTTCCATGTTCATACTAAGGCACAACATAAAAGATTGTTATTTCCACAAACCAACCAGCACATTTTCTACAAAACAACTTTGTGAACCTAAGGTCTTACTATGACTATACTCCGTATACTAGCAACTCTCTTGTCATAGCTACCAGTCCCTTCATGATCTAGGATGTGGCTCGGTGTCTTCAACCAAGGATTCAATTAAAACTTGAAGAAAGTTTACCTCCGGTTTTTCCAAACACAGCATACCTGGGGTATAGTACTTGGCAAATCGCTGTAAAAACTGTTCCGTACGGGACTGTTGGTTTTGGGCTTCTTCCACAAGCTTCACCATCTTTGCCACTCTAGAGTCCTCTGCCTTGGCTACAGTCTTTACGCTTAAATACCCTGCATTTCTCGGTAGTTTAAGACATCCTTTCCAGAGGCATTTTTTCTACTTTAGCGAACTTTGGAAACCTTGAAATATTCAAACACTTAAACTAACATCGATACTGATCATTCAGAATAATTTTTGTTACCTGTAAGATTCGTGGTGCCACCCCACACTGCCTTACCCACTTCTTTATCAACAGGCACGGATTCACCCGTCAAGCTACTCTCATCTACAGAGCTTGCTCCAGATATCACAAGGCCATCTAGGGGAATGCTTTCGCCAGCTTTCACGGCCAAAACGGTGTCAATTTCGATATCCTGAACAGGCACTTTTTCCCCTGTTTCCTCGATCACAGCAGTTTGAGGTACCAGATTCATCACAGCAGATATAGCCTTTCGGGCCTGAAACAACCAGACATTTAACCTTAAATTTTTGAATTGGGAGAAGACGGCTGTAACAAATGCAAATTCAAACAAAAATATCTTAACCTTGTCGGCCGATCTAGATTCAAGCCATTCCGCCAGCGTAAACAGAAAGACAATGGTGGCTCCTTCTACATAGTCCCCCAAGGCAATCGCGCCTCCCACTGTTTGAAACAAAAAAAGCTCATTCAAATTCCGTCTGAAATTAACCGATCTTATATGCCAATACCTATGGCCAAATATATTCACCTTCTTGAAAAAAAATATTGCCATCGGGCACAATTTCAGCTCATTTTAATATCTCCTACCGAAAACAGTGATGAATCATGGAAATCTTGTGCAGGCTCACTGGTCATTTGTATTGTGCAAAAACAAAACATCCTTTCGTCGTTCAAAATCTGTAAGCATTTTGTTCATGTTTAAACCTCTGTCTTTTTTGTTCATGTTTAAACCGAATAAGACAGAGGCAACGACAGCAATTCTGTGCTTAACGAAACGCTTTTAATTGCAAAACAGCAACAAACATATCTTTCCACAGCAAAAAAGAACCGTAAAAGAGAAGATTCAGAAAATAAAATTGTAACGAACATGTCTGCAAAATTGCAACTATTCATGGCTGTTTCTTCAGTTTGATTGAGAATTTAATGATGATTACTACTTGAAAAAGGGAAAAAAAAAGAAACGGAAATGTCATGGAATCCCTTTCCATCAAAAACTCCCGAAAGCTTTTTCAGCTAATAACAGAGAAAATTATCAATCATCCTTACGCTAGATCCTACCAAAATAACTGACTGATAAAATAACAAGTCAGCTTTTGTTTTCGATCACCTGCAATGAGCATGAGCACATTAATGTCCAGAATAAACCCGCGAACGGCTGCGTAGCTTCTTAGAAGAATTGGCGGAACACCTACAGCTACGGCCGCCAAAGCAACAAATCTTAAGGGACGATAATAATAGCTGAACAAGGCAATCGCCAGAAAAAATCCCGATGCCAGCGTATACGGACTCGGCCATTTCTTCCCACTTCTCACCTGACCAACAACCCTGAGACTCGCATCCAATCTCGCCCTATTCAAAACATTAACTGCACATCACAACCACATATAATCAATTAACCCATAAACAAAAACTTTTACAGTACGCCAAACCTGCATCTCCCATCTCTCCTACCTAATTCCGAAGGCTGAATTGAAAGCGCATCGTGCATAACAGTGACCGCCTTGGAAGGAACATTCACCGAAACCTTCTGCACACCAGGCAAAGGCTCAAGCAACCTGTGAATCAAAGGAACTTCCGAAGGACAACAAATACCCATTACATCCATCATAGTCTTCGAAACAACCCGATTCTCCTGATTCCCTCCACTCCCTCCTTCCTCCATGCTTTCCGCCATGAAAGCTCGAATCTTCTTCACCCAACAGCACAGAAAGAAGAAATACACCAAGCCTGAATGAAGTGAACTGTGACACAATAGAACCCACTTACTTAATGCGCTGCCGTCACAAAATTCCCCCAAAATATTCCAAATTCTTCCAGTTGTCCTCCCAACTTTCATTCAATCCAACGAGAGCAGTTCGATTTCACCAATGGGTCTTCCTATTCCCTGAACTCTGCTACTAATCCTGGCCCGGCAGTGAAAAAAATCCATTTCCTGATAAAGGAAAGAATTCAAGGAAAAAAGTGATGATGAAAATGATTGATTACCCAGTTTTGTCACCGATCCTGAAAAAGCAAAGAATTGGAGAAAAAATGAGATAAAAATGACTGATTTCTCAGTTTTGTGCATATATGAATTCGATAACTCGTAACCGCCTTCACGCGAAATGGAAGGCGGTGGGTAAAGAGAGCAGGCGTGCAGGTGGGCACTTCGTTTTTCCCGTCACTTTGACATCAGACCGGCCACCGATAAAAGACAATATGAAGATTTGAAGGCAAAAGTTAGGATTTTTAAGGTTTTCCGACAAGCCGGACAAGAAAAACATTTTTTATAATGTTTCACTGTCAAAATTTGTTTGTATGGAGCACGAAATCTATTTGGATCTGACAAGAACATGCAACGAAGTCAAATCACGAGGATTAAGCAGTGATTAAATATAACACCACTACTTGGAGTTCTAGTATCACTCAAACTCTTCCAACAATAAGCAGCTATTTTTTTAATCATTCATTTTTAAGGAAAATTTTACTAAAATCAAGTTAAGTCTTGGTGAGTGAAAGGCTCTAATATCATAAGGGATGAGGTTGGTTCAGCTTGGCTCATGTAAGGAAGTGAAAAAAAAGGATGAAAAACCTTCCATCAACCAAAAAACCTAATTCCAAGAATTGTATTATGTAAGACTTCTAAACATAATAAGATTTTTTTCAAATGGATTTGACTTTGTTATCAAAATTTTCATGAACTTAATGTTTTTAATCATTAGGATGAGTGAGCTTATCATGGAATATGATTTGTAATGTTGATGACACAATTAAATTGAGAAACTATCAAATAATTTATTATGGACTATGGAAATTTAAATTTCATGCATCTAATTTGAATCCTCCTTGCCCATTCAATCTCAACCCTTTTATCTTTTTAGCTTGGCTAGAAGCTTTTAACATTGTCCTAATTCATCTTTCTCAATCTTAATAAGATATTAATTAATTAGCTATATGAGATAACATTATCACTTAGAGCTCTAGTATCACTCAAACTCTTTAACAACAGGACTAATAGGACTCTCCAAATAAAGTACGTGTTAACCAAAGCACTTTTCAACATATTTTATTTCTTTTTCCTAAAAAAGTGTAACACCAAATTAAAAATATTTGAGATTACATCTTGTAAAAGTTTAAGAAGCTTTGCAAGAGGAGAAAACAACAAGAAAACATACAAAGATTGGAAGCAAAATGCTACCAAGAAAAAGCAGCAACACAACCACAAAGTAAACGGTGGACAACAAACAATTGGAATGAAACAAAACCAGAGGCCAAGAAACTCTAACAAAGGAAGAGCAACCCACCAAGAAGGGGGCAAGAGCTCCCAACACAAAGAGAAATGTGCATAAAAGTGTGAGCAAAGAGGATCAAGAATGAATTAACATGTAGATAGTGTGTTTGCTTGCATATGAGAATCCTTCATGCGTTCCTTAATTTCACATCTATCCATAGGTAATTGTAAACCTTCATTTGAAAGAGTCCCTGCCTTAGAATTTTGTTCTTTATAAACATGAACAAATGATATATGGGCAAAAGAAAATCACAACCTACCAATTAAATCTTTAATAGGTGAGAGAATCAAATTTTCTACCATGTATGTCTCATTTATCCATTTGGTGATGACTTCAAAATCTCCAAAGACTTGAATTTCATCTAAATTTTTGTTCATGGTCAAAGTTAGTGGAAGTTTCAAGGTCATAATCTCTACAAAGTTATTTACACCACTACCCAAACAAGCACTGAAGGAGATGCAATGTTTAGGATTAAAAAATGAGACACCTCGTGCCCCACAAAAATCAAGATTACCATGATAAGGCTCATTAAAAAAAAACCCAAGGATAAGATTTATCGATAAAAAGAGGATTCATGGGACTCTGTATTTTCACCTTTTGGGTATTTTGAAAATGTGCAAAAAGAGATAAAATTTGGGATGAGCATTAGAAGGAAGGAATCAAATAATTTTGGAAAATTGAAGCATTTCTAATTAGCCAAATACCCCAAGCAACATGAAGAGGTAGAGTCCTATAATTTTTTCGTGCCCTAGTTGTGATACCAATTCTCAAAACAAAGCAATAGTGTACCTCCATCCCAGACTTTCCACTAACCAATCAATCTTTCTATATCTTTCCGTCAACATATTTCGTTAATCATTCAATTTTAAAAAGATAATGTATTAGCTAAGGTCTTTAAAAGTTATATTTGGATATAGTAGTTAGATAAATTAATTTTAATCTTTTGTTTTGTCATTTATCTTGATGAATGATTCAATTTCAATCATTCATCTTTATTCAATATTAACCCTTCATCTTTTTATCTTGGCTAGAAGCTTTTAACATTGCCCTAATTCATCTCACTTGAATCTTAGAAAGATATTAAATAATTAGTTGTATCAAAAACATCTTCACTTGGAACTTAGTATCACTTGCTCACTAGAATTAAGCAGTGATTAACATACTATCAATATTTGAATTAATTAGTACATTTTAAAAATTAATTTTAATCTTTTTTGTATTAGATATAAAGGATTCAAAATACAAGACTAATATATTTTTTCAATGACTCCACATTACATCTTACACCATATTGATCAATTTGTTACATATCTAATACAAAAAAAATATAACTATAACAAAACACCATGTGTGTATATATAAGTTGTGAACAAGAAGTTGCCTACTACTAAGTCCTTGTACAATAAATATAGACCATATACATATATTGAGCATAAAATAAGTCATTTCCTCTTCTCTCTACCCATGCCACCCAGCCTGATTATCCTTCCATCCATTTAAGCACCTTATCATCTTGGATCTACTAGGTATATGGGTGTGTATATTAATTTTAATCTTTTTTTTTGTATACCATCAATATTTGAATTAAGTAGTAAGCTTTTTAATTAATTTAACATTTTTGCCATTTGTCTTCCATCAATCTTTGTCTCATTCAATTTCAATCATATATCTACATTCAATCTCAACCCTCTATCTTTTTAGCTTGGCTAGAAGCTTTTAACATTGCCCTAATTCATCGCACTCAATCTTAGCAAGATATTAAATACTTAGCCATACGAAATAACATCACTCAAACTATTTAACAATAGCACTCTCCAAATAAATTAATATTAACCAAAGTTCCTTTAACATATATTAAGAGGTAAGATTTTTTTGGTTAATTTTAATCTTTTTTTGTCATTTATCTTTCATCAATCATTTTACATGTTTTATTCAACCTCAAAAATCCATGCGCTTTTGATCTAATCCTTCCATCCTCGTTCAATCTCAATTAACCATCATTTCCCTATTTCATCTCACTCAATCTTAGCAAGATATTATATAATTAGCTATATGATATAGCATCATTGTTTGGAGCTCTAGTATCACTCAAACTCTTTAACAATAGCACTCTCCAAATAATTATATATTAACTAGAGTTCCTTTATGTAATCATTGAAAATTGGACAAGATCATTTAAGTGATAAATCAAGGCAAAAATTAATGCAATTAAATGCAATTAAATCAAATCAAGTTAAAATCAAAGATAAATTGCAATTAAACCTTAATCCAAATTTAATTGAAAATCAAAAGCCATTAAATTAATTTAAACCTAATAAATCATGATTAATCAATAAATTGTACAATTTATCTAATTAATTGTATAGTTCAAATTAAATCAAATCAACCCATTTAAGAGGTACACATGGCTAAACAAATTAAATAAATCCAATTAATTAATTCCTATTTTCTCTCAACCACCAAATGGGAGGAAAATGAATCAACCAATAGGAATTGAGGACCAAGCTCACATGGATCAAGCCTGAATCGAATCTAAATCACTCACTTGGAGCATGCATCTTGCCCACTCATTTTGTCCTTTGGTCCCAAGCTTTGAGGACAAAATATTTAAATGGTCTCCAAAGGTGGAACCATGGACTCAACTCTCACCTAACCTTGATCAACTCAACTACACCCCCTACCCTTGCCAAAATCTATAAAAGCAAGGCATAATTCAATCAAAAATCATCCACAAATCTAAGAATAGCATCAAACCTCTTGCAATTTATAGCTAGAAAGGCAAATTTAGAGCTAAATAGGTGTAATTTCATTTGGAATTGAACTTTTAGCATTGTTTATCATTCATTCTCATTTTAGGATTGTCACTAATGGAAGCTTGCTAAGAGCTTTGCATTAGCATCCCTAAATAGAGATCCATAGAGTGCTTAATTGTTAATTCTTTGCTTAATTAGATTTCTATTTATGGTAATTTAGTTGTTTTTTTGAATTATTGATGATACTAACCCTATGAAGGTACTTTTTCTAGTACATAAAATGGCACCCACCATGGGGCATTAGGCCTCATAAATTTTTAAATTCGGGGAAGTAAAAATTTTCTTGCAAATCTTGTTTTCTTCTCTGTTTTGCAGATTTAACAGTGCGTTTGAGATATTCTCCAGTGCTTTTAATTGATTCTCCAATCTTTTCTTTCTTCACTAGATAAAGACGTTGCTAAGTGTATGATCCTTGGTTCTGATTCTGACCCAATGTTCACTTTCTTTGTTGGTTCAATCAAGATAAGAGATCTTTCTTCGTAGTGCTCGGGTAAAGTATCCAAACTCCCCTCCTTAGGTGCCTCTATTGGGTTTTCACCTTTGGAATCATTCTTTATTTCTTTCTCTTTTTGATCTAATGTTGCCACAACGTGGTTTTCAACATTAGATTCTTTCCATTTTTTATTTGTTTTTTGTTTTTTTCATTTTTAATTGAATTGAGAGTTTGGATACTTTCCTTTGTCACTTTTTCCTAGTATTCCATGGTAGAAGAAGGCTCAACCGCATTTAGGTATTGGGACACCAAGTTATCAATGTGGTAAGACTTTTTTAGTTAATTTTATTTTTTTTTGTCACTTGTCTTCCATCAATCATTTAACTTTTCTTACTCAATCTCAAGCATCCATGCTAATTTGATCTCAACCTTCCATCCTCTTTCAATTTCAATTATCTATCTTCATTGAATCTCAACCCTCCATAATTTTAGCTAGGCTAGAAGCTTTTAACATTGCCCAATTTCATCTCACTCAATCTTAGCAATATATTAAATAATTAGCTATATAAAATAACATCACCACTTGGAGCTCTAGTATCACTCAAACTCTTGTAACAATAGGACTCTACAAATAAATCACATTTTAACCAAAGCACCACATGAGATATTTTTTTAAATCATTTAGTTTAAAAAGAAAATCAAAGGAAGATTGCTTATTAAAAGAAAACCTATTAGCTAATATTTATTAAGTCATAAGAATTTGTGATTAATTTTAATTTTATATTTTTTCATTTTATCTTCCATCAATCATTTAACAATCTTTGTGAGCAAGCTAAGTGGGCTTAACCTTAGGTAATACTCCATGATTAATCTTGCTTGAGTTGGAGTATTCCTAACATGGATGACTTCTCGAGAAGGTTCAATGCTTCACTTCTATGACCATCACCTATATGCAATGAGGGGTAAGTGTACCATTCATTCTCATGGGAGATGGGTTCTTATGAACCACTGCTCATGAAAATGGATCAATGAGTTTGACTTGAAAATTACATAATTGAATCTTGATAGCAATATCATAATCTTTGTCTCATTCAATTTCAATCATCCATCTCCATTCAATCTTAATTTTCCACCCTCGTTCAATCTCAACCTTTCATCTTTGTTTAGCTTGGCTGGAAGCTTTTAGTATTGCCCTAATTCATCTCACTCAATCTTAGAAAGATATTAAATAGTTAGCTATATGAAATAACAACATATCAAATATATTATTTTACATATCTATGATTACATGGACATAATAAAATTGGAAAATATTAATGCCAGTAGATTTCTACAATCCAACAAGTTTTAATGCTAATGCTTATGGATTTGATTGTGTATATAATTTCTGCGTCAACATTTTGGATCACACTATATGATCCATCATTAGGATGAAAGAGAGCACAAGGAGAAAGATAAAAAAAATAACACAAATATATATCCCAAAATATACACAATCAAATCTAGGAGTATTAACATTAAAAATAGAGAAGATTGTCAATTCAAAATCAACAATGAAGAAATTAAACAAATAGTAAAATTTCCCCTAAGGATCAACTTAAAGACAACATTTAATATTGATGATCTTCTTTTCCCCTATTCTTAACATAAATAGTAAGGTTTTTAAATTAATGTTAATATTTTATTTTGTCATTTATCTTCAATCTCAAACATCCATCTTCATTCAATCTCAACCTTCCATCTTTATTCAATCTCAACCCTCTCATCTTTTTAGCTTGGCTAAAGCTTCCAAAATGACATGATTCATCTCACTCAATATTTGCAAGATATTAAATAATTAGCTATATGAACTAATATCACCATGTGCAACTCTAGTATCACTTAAACTCTTTAAGAACATTACTCTTAATATGATAAAAATATTGATTGCACAAGACTAAGTAAAAACTTGCATAAGTTTTATAGAAAAATAAGAGACGAAATTGTGAGGTATGAAGGGGGTTTATATAGGAATTCTGAGACTAGATGAATGATCGAGATTAATTTCGTGAAAGAAGATTGGATGGACAAGATAACTCAAGATCAGAGGAGATTTGGACGAGTTTCCATTTCGAAATGGAAAAATAGAGAAAAAAGAGGACATAAGAATGAGAAGACATTTCTCATTTTGAGGAGATAAATCTTCCAAAAATGAAAAAGAGGAAAGATTCTGATCTATTTCTAATTTTGAAAGAAATGATGATTTTTAGAAAATCAATTTTTTTGATTTGTTAGGATTTGTTTATTTTTTAGGATTTATAATTGCTCACAATTTTGATTTTTCTGTATTTTTGAAAGATATAAAAATTCAAAAGATGAAATTAGAATGAGATTAAATGGAAATTAATTAGAATTTGATGTGAAATTAAATTAATTTGGTCAGTTAATTTAATTTAGAAAGAATAATTAAGTAATTTAATTAAATATAAATATAATTAATCAAACTATAAGAAAGGGAAAATTAAATTTAATTAACCGTTAAAGATTAATTATTTATTAATTAACTTAATTATTTAATTAATTTTAGAGAAGTGATTGAATGATTAAATGATCAAATTATAGCAGGATAACTGTCCAGTAATTAATGATTAAAGAACCATTAATTAATAGAAGAATAATTAGTCGTTAAATGATAATTCACAAGTATGACCATTTTTAGGTGTCTACACTATGTATGGATGCATATGATGGATGGTTTACTTATATAGATGCTTAGATGGATGATTTATTTTAGATGGATAAGGTACAAATGTATGGTAATAGATTATGCTTCTATGATGATTTATGCAATGCTTTTATGTGTTATGCAATGTTTCTTTGTTTATGGATGTCATTTATGTTAATGATGTATGTGATGTTATATGATGGACTGTAATACATTTTTAATGGTACTAAATGTTTATGTATGTATTTATTAATGGAATGTAACTAGATTTCATGCCCTTGTTTTTGTTAATATCCAATGTATTCCACCGAAAGGAGAAAATCTTGATTTGATTTGACTTGATTGTTGACCTTTTAGAAATCCCATACTGCTTATCTATGCAATATTTAATCTAAGAATGAATTGAAAATGCAAATGCAACGTGAGATGTTGTCACTTTTCATTGAATTATTTATTTTTCCTTTTCTCATCACTAATATTTTTGGAATGTTGAAATTGGTACAACCTTCACTGGTTATATGAACCATGATGATATGAATATCACTTTCATTGGTTTTTGATGTTGCAAGTTGATAAACACATCGAGATATAAGGAACCAAGAAGACCCAAGTATTGCTTGCATAAACAAACAAGAATTAATAATTTTTGTATGTAAATCCAAGATGTCCTCAATGATACTTTGATGATCATGTTCTCAGACAAATTCGCACACTAATATGAATTAACTCTACAAATAGAAGACAAAGAAATATCATGCTTCATCATTGCTTCTCTAGTTCGAAGACATCTTTGATTTGCTAAAAATACATGATCTCTAAAACTAAGAAATAAACACTTTGGACATATTTACCATTGTAATCTAATCCATTTTTCCATAATAATTCATGTATTTGCCCATTTGGTCTTGATTATGGTTTTGATGGGATTTGATGTCAAGTTTTTGGATTTGATGTTTAGGTCTTGATGTTTAGATGTTCAAATGTTCCAAAGTTCAAAAGTCATGAGTTCTTGATGTCAGATTGAATGCACTTGTCAAATGCGTGTGTTTGATTCAATAATCTCACTAAGTCTAGATTTTTCCCCTATTTTGACTTGACCATGATGATGGACTTAGACAAATTCCAGGCTATGATAAAAGCTTTGCAAGATAACTAAGTTATGCAAGTATGCCAATGGAAGTTTATTATGACTATGTACAAGGGTGGTGAAATGCAAGTAAATATTTACAAGGATGGTGGAATTCAAATGGATGCAATGGAAAGCACTTGATAGATAAAGGAGCTTAACTAAAAACAAGCAACACATGTTTGCCAGGTTTTCACCATGTTTGGTTTTATTGCACTTTTTGATTTATTTTGATTTTTTCTTTTCTTTTTCTCCTTTTTCAATTTTTTTATTTTTTATTTTTTTTTCTTTTTCTTTTTCTATTACCAAGGTGCCTGTTTACTAGGTTTTCACTAGGATAATGATTTTTTAGGACTCTTTCTGATTTTTAGGCTTTCTTCAAGATCATTTTCTATTATTTTTGGATTTTCTCAGGATTTGTATTTTCTATTTTTGGATGTTTTCAGGATCACTTTCTATTTTATAAAGTGATACTCTTCAAAATGGTCAACTATAGAACCTCTTAATATGAATAATATTGATAGATTCTTCAGTCAGATCTTTTTCATATGTGAATAACCTGTAAGTCCTTGATCCAAAGGTGGAGACTATGACCTAAGGTCCTAGCAAATTTGCTTCAAACTTGCCTTTCTTTTCTCAATCCTATTGATTCTTTAGATTTTCTCTTAAAACTAGGTCACCCACTTGAAATTCTATATCCTTTACCTTCATGTTGTAACTTGTTGACAGTCATTTCTAATAAACCTTCAAGTGTTTATAAACTTTTTGTCTATGTTCATCAAATAACTCTAGTTATTGTAATCTAGAGACTCTATAATCTTCATCTGATAATATACCATGTAGTGAGATTCTTGATGAAGGTATCTCCACTTCTAATGATAAAAATGCCTCTGATCCATAGACTAAGGAAAAAGGTGTAGCTCTTGAAGGTGTTATAATACTGGTTCTATAAGCCCATAGTGCTAGATTCAATTGGATTCACCAATCTCTTCCTGAATCATCAATTATTTTCTTGAGGATTTTGAGAATGTTTTTATTTGAAGCCTTTGCTTATTCATTTCCTTGAGGATAATAGAGAGTGACCCCACAATAGTGGGTCACACTTTTTTAGACATGTTGATTTTTGCTGAAATAACACATTTTTAATAAAATATGATGATTTAAGCCTTGAGAGGTTCCATTTGAAGGAATTAATTACAAATGGTTAGATAAAAGCCTCTTAGATTAAAAAAACATTGATATAACATCTATACTCCTCATTCATACCTACAATGGAGTCTCCTTCGCACCTATTAAAATGCTAACAAAAAATCACTTCGACTTTATGTTTTGGTAGATCAAATGAATCCATTTGAAAAACCTATCTATGTAGTATGATACTATTCAAATCAAGCTTTCTAATGAATATAATTTTAATACATATTGAGTTCATTATCACTTTTAAATATTACTTTAACTAAATATAGGTTGCTTGGTCATTCAACAACATGTCTCTTCAAGACTTCGGGAAAAATAGTAAATTACAAAAAAAAATTTATGAAAAATATGTAGGAAAATATTATTTTTGTTACCTTTATATAAAAAGAAAAAAAGAAAAAAAAAATTTCAATATACACGGATCAAGTTTGAGCGATCCAAGTGACCTTATGTCTAAAGTACAGTTACTATCACTTTAGAACTTAATAAACTATGAAATATTCACCCAAAATGAATGAAACCAATTGCATCCTTTAGATATTGAAGTTAAAAATATAATCTTGAAATAATTACATCGTTTATCATAATTTTAAAAAAAAGTTATGTTGATCCAAGTGATAGTAACTCCTTAAAAGCACAGTTTTTCACACAAACCACTTTTTGAAGGAGAAGGAAAAATGAATTTTAATTTTTTTAAAAAAATATATTTAGAAACTAGAAAGAAAATTCTAAAAGACTCTAGTTTACATCATCTTCAAATTCCTAATAGTTTTGCAACAACAGGTATTTGAAAGTGAAGTTTTTTCTCAGAATGTTGATCTTTGTGTCAAAGTTGGCCAAAAAGTGGGACACACTATTGTGGGACCACCCTAGATCGATGAGAAATATTGTATGATGTGGAATTTCTCACATAGCTCTACTACATCCTTGTTCTTTAATTTCTTTCTATTAGCAGTTATGATGGCATGAAGAATACCATATCTACAAATGATGCAATTCAAGATAAACATGGATATTTGTTTCTTGGTTGCAGTAGAGATATGTACAACCTCAACCCATTTTGTAAAATATTTTATGGTTGCAATGATATACTTATGACCATTGGAAGATGGAGGATAAATCATTCCTATCAAGTAAAAACCTCATTGATAGAATTGCCATGGTGTAGTTAGTGGGTGCAACTCCTATGCTGGCACATGTATCAAATTTCCATGAAATCGGCACTTTTGACATGTCTTCACAAATTGATATGAATATTTTTCCATTGTTGGTCAATAATACATCATTCTAACAAGTTTCATAGCTAAGGTAAAACCACTTGAGTGTGAGCCACAAATACCCTTATAGATTGCTTGCAAGGTATTCATGAATTCCTCACTCTCTAAACAACTAAGTAATGTCTTGTCAAGACCTCTTTGATACAATGTGTCAAAAACTAAAGTATAGCAGGATGTTTGGTGTATAAAGTTTCTCTTTTGATTTTAGGATTGGTTTAAGGGTAAGATGTTATTCTTCAAATGGGTTTAAATACCTAGCCATATTAGGTAGAGCTAGGACCTACTAGTAAGCATATTATTTTGGATTCAGGATGATCATGTGTAGGTTTAGCTAGTTCTTACACCGGGAACTCATATCGTGCATTTTTATCTGGTTAAGGAAGTAATGAAGCCAAAGTAGCCATTGCATCTACTGCTCTATTCTCTATTTTTGGGATTTTTTCAAATGTAATCAATACAAAATACTTTTTGAAATCATCAACCATTTTCTTATAAGGCATGATCTTATCATCCTTTGTTTGATAATCATCATTAATTTGGTTGATTAATAGCCTTATAGTTTTGTGATTCTCCATTCTAAATCCATTTTGATCCCAATAAATAATGCTTCATACTCATCTATATTATTGGTACACGTAAATAATATCTTGTATGACTTGGGAATAGTGTATCCTTGAAGTGTGATAAACAAAATTCCTTCCACTGAGCCATGTTGTGTATATGACCCGTCAAAGTATAACTTCCATGTTTGTGCCACCGCTATGAGGATGTTGAGGAAATTATATTTCCATTGGTTCTTCACTTGAAATAGGTGCTTCAACTAATTGATCAACAATTGATTTCCCTTTGATTTCTCTTCTATCCATATACTCTATATCAAATTCACTTAGAATCATTATCCACTTGGCTAGCCTTCCTGTTAAAGTTGATTTACTAAGAGGATATTTCAAAGGATCAATCTTTGCTATGAGTTTTATTGTATGTGCAAGCATGTAGTTCATTATTATTTGAGAGGAAAACACCACCACTAAACAATATTTTCTATGAAAGTGTATTGAAGTTCATACTTGACCAAGGTTCTACTAATGTAATAAATGGCTCTTTCTTTTCCTTTCTCATATTGTCGTGCCAACAATTATCCTTATGAATTATCCATTGCTGAAATGTAAAGCAATAATGGTTTTCCTGGTATAGGAGCTATTATAATCGATAGGTTGTTTAGATATTTCTTGAGAAAATCAAATGCCTCATCACATTGTGGGTCCTACTTGAAATTTGTATCCTTGTAAAGTAGTTGTGTAAAAGAATGACACTTTTCTGCCAATTGAGCAATGATTCTTCTTATTGATTACATAGACTTCCTTGGAATGACCTTAGTTGGCTTATGTTCCTTGGAGATCCTATTTCCATAATGGCCTTAACTTTAGTTGGGTCTACTTCTATTCCTTTTGTTGAAACAATTTATTCTAGAAGCTTTCTTGATGTCATTCCAAATGCACATTTCTTTGGGTTTATCCTAACCATGAATGTTTCAAGCCTTGTAAAGATCTTTTCCAAGATGGGTAAATGTTCTTCTCTTGTGTATGACTTATCCAAAATATCATCTACATAATCATCCATGAATGTGTACATCATATCATGGAAAATAGTGATCATTTACCTTTGGTAAGTTGCTATGACATTTTTCAAACTGAAGGGCGTGACGTTCCAATAGAAGGTACCCCATGGACATGTGAAGGTCATTTTATCTTGGTCTTCGGGTACAATCTTAATATGGTTATCTAGACCACTAGATATGTCTCAAAATGCCTCCAACAAATACCTTTTGACCATAGTGTTTGACATCAATTATAACAGACAATAACAACAAACATATATTTCCAACAATCTTCCCCTTTTTTATTGATGGAAAATAACCACTAAAATTATTTCATTAAGACATTCACTATTAACTCCCCCTAACTAAAACAACCAAAATATTCCTCATTCATTTCATTCATCTATCCAAAAGTAAGTTTTTAAATAACCATTTTTCTTATCTTCACCCCCCCCCCCACCTTTGTCATCAATGACAAAGGCCAAAAACATACTTACCTTAAAAAAATTAAAAACTTGTCATATCACCAAAAATTGAAAAGAAAATAATTAAATATTCTTAGGCTAGATTTATCTAAACCTCTTATTTAGATTCACTACATTCAACCTCCAATCATCCCTAGAAAAATTCATCATCCTATTATGACATTTAATTTCAATCAACTTGTTCCTAGAATCATCAAAAATATGTTATATTTCCTATGCCCCTTTCACAATGTCTGGCATTTTTATGTATCATTGACATAGAATCAAGTTTTGGTTCAATAATTTCTCTCCAAACATAGAATTTTCTTATATACTCATCCCTCTATCTTTTCCTTGTATTCAACTATAGCTACAACTCTCTTATCCTACTTATTTATTTTGTGGAAATATCTCTGTAGATGTTAAACTTCACTAAAGCATCAGTTAATTGGGACTCAATGGAGTAGTGCAAAAATTTTATCCATAGAGTGCCTCAAATGGTGCCATTCTCAATGAAGCATGGTAAGAGTTTTTGTACGCAAACTCTACCAAGTGAAGATACTCTTCCCACTTGTACTATTGATCCATATAGTACATTCTAAGTAAATCCTCTAACACCTGATTTACTCTCTCTATTTTCCCATCTGTCTGATGGTGATAGTTTGTGTTAAAGTTCAATCGTACACCCAAGGAAGCATTCAAGGTTTTCCAAAACCTTGATGTCATCTGTGTATCCCTGTCGAATATAATATTCTTTGGCACATTGTGCAATCTGAAAATCTCCTGCACAAACTTCTTGGCTAAAGCCAATGATCCATCTCTCAATATCCTTAGAATAAAGTGAGATACCTTGGTTAGTTTTTCAAATACAACTAAAATGACATCATGTCTACATCATGTCATGGGTAAACCCTAGATAAAATCCATACTGGTTACTTTCTATTTGTATTCTTGAATATCATGTGCGTATAAAGGTCCAGCTAGGTGGACATGCTCAACCTTGACTCACTAGCATTCTAAACACTGGGCTATGTAAGATAGCACATCACACTTAAGCCCTAGACAAAAATGTAGTGGTATCAAATCTAAAATCATCTTGTTTACCCCTGGATGACCTAAAAATGGAGTGCAATACATCTCCTCAAGTACTACTTTCCTCAACCCTACTATCAGAAATATAAATCCTATTTTGGTATCTCATAATGCCATCATCATCATCAAAAGTGTATTTGTACAAATAGTGATAAGATGGATTAGTATGCAAAGCTGATTTGACCATCTCATAATGATCATCACCTAGAAGATTTTGTAACTTGTTCTCTCTCAAGAGTGTCCTATAAGTAGAGATATCAACAATGTGTCTCCTTCTACTAAGAGAATCTTCTCCTATGTTCCCTTTACCCTTTATGTAAGTTCAATTCCAAAGTCATACTCACTCAAAAACTTGATCATACCTTAGAGGACTTTGGAACTGTCTAAAAGTATTGTTCTTATCTGCATAACTCTTTTGTTTATCAACTTCTTCCTTTATTTGACTACGAATCAGCCATATGTTCCTCCATCTCTCTCAACATATTAGGACCGATCATGATCATATCCTCAACTTTGTCCCATCTAATATGAGTGCAAAAATTTCATCCATAGAGTGCCTCAAATGGTGTCATTTCTAATGAAGCATGGTAAGAGGTTTTGTACGCAAACTCTACCAAGTGAAGATAGTCTTCCCACTTGTACTATTGATCCATACAGTACATTCTAAGTAAATCCTCTAACACCTAATTTACTCTCTCTATTTTACCATCTATCTGATGGTGATAGTTTGTGCTAAACTTCAATCATGCACCCAAGGAAGCATTCAAGGTTGTCCAAAATATTGATGGCATCTATGTATCCCTACTTAATATAATAGTCTTTGGTACACTGTGCAATCTGAAAATCTCCTGCATAAACTTCTTGGCTAAAGCCAATGATCCATCTCTCAATCTCCCTAGAATAAAGTGAAATACCTTGGTTAGTTTGTCAACTAAAATCAAAATGACATCTACATGTTTGCATCGTTTCATGGGTAAACCTTGGATAAAATCCATACTGATTACTTTCCATTTGTATTATTGAATATCATGTGGGTATAAAGGTCTAGTTGGGTGGACATGCTCATCCTTCAATCACTAGCATTCTAAACACTAGGTTGTGTAAGCTATCACATCACACTTAAGCCCTAACCAAAAATATAGTGTCCTCAAAACTATAATCATCTTGTTTACCCTTGGATGACCTGAAAATGGAGTGCAATGCATCTCCTCAAGTACTAATTTCCTCAACACTATAATCGGGAATATAAATCCTATTTTGGTATCTCATAATACCATCATCATCAAAAGTGTATATGTGAAAATAGTGATCAAATGGATCAGTATACACAACTAATTTGACCATCTCATAATGATCATCACCTAGACAATTTTGTAACTTGTGCTCTCTCAAGCATGTCTTATAAGTAGAGATAGAAACAATGTGTCTCCTTCTACTAAGAAAATCTTCCATGTTATTCTCTTTCCCCTTTATGTACTCAATTCCAAAGTCATACTCACTCAAAAACTCTAACAATCATGTCTATCTAACATTGAGGTTAGGTTGTGTAAAGATATACCTCAATCCTATGTGATCTTTTAAAAGCTCAAAAGTCTTACCCAATAGGTAATGCCTTCACACAAGTAAAGCATGGACTATCACAGTCAACTCAAAATCATGTGGTGCATATTTTATCTCATATTATTTCAAATTTTGTGATTCATAAGCCACAACTTTTCCATCCTATATTAATTCATCTCCCAAACCTTCACCTGAGGCATCTATAATCATTGTGAATTTCTCATTTGCATTTGGTATGATCAAGATAGAAAAGATGTGAGTTTTTGTGTCAACAACTGGAAAGTTCTCTCACATACATTTGTCCACTCATACCTTTTCCCTTTCCTATGAAGGGATGTAATAGGGGCTTTAATTTTGGAGAATCCCTCCACAAATTTCCGGTCATATCCTACAAGTCCCATGAATATTTTGACCTCACTCAAATTTTGAGGAGCTGGTCATTTAAGAATACCATTTATCTTCCCAGGGTCTATTGAAATTCCATCTATAGAGATGATGTGACCCAAATAATGTATCTCTTTCTGATAGAAAGAACACGTTGATATCTTACCATAAATTTTATTATCTCATAGATGTTGTAAGAATATGTGTAAGTGCTCTTCATACTCCCCCATGTTCTTAGAATAAATTAGTATGTCATCAATAAATATCTCTACAAACTTATCCAAACAATCCTTGTAAAAATTGTTGTAGGAGCATTCATTAAACCAAAAGGTGAGACAACAAATTCATAATGCCCATACCGTGTCCTAAATGCAGTTTTAGATATGTCTTCTTCCTTTATCTGTAGATGATGATATCCAGGTCTTAAATCAATCTTAGAGAAGATAAAATAGTTCCTCCCTTCATATGATTGAATAGTTCATCTATCCGAGGGAGAGGATATCTATTCTTAATGGTTACCTTATTAATAATTATGTAATTAATGAACAATCCTAAGGTACCATCTTTCTTCTTTATGAAGATCACTGGAGCTCCCCATGGTGATACACTAGGGTGTATGAACCCTTTATCCAAAAGTTCTTGTAACTGCAACTTCAATTCATACATCTCTATGGTAGTCATTCTATATGGAGTCTTTGATTGCGGCTTGGTTTCATACATCAAATCAATTGAGAAATTAAATTCCCTCTTTAGAGGTAATTCAGGTAATTCCTCTAGAAAGACATCCTGGAACTCCTATAATATGGGATAATCATCCATATAGGGAGTATTGTCAAGACCCTTAACATGTGCTACATATATCATACACCCCTTCCTTTTATCCTTTTTCAATTGCATAGAATAAATTATCTGTCTAAGCTCAATAGGTCTTTTCATACTCCTCACTACTATAGGTTTCCCTAAATCATCAAGGCATTCAACAATTTTGTCTCTACAATTTACAATTGCCTTGTGCTCAAATAACCAGTTGATGTCAAAAATGACATCGTAGGAACTTGAAGGGGCTACATAAAGGTTTACTTGTATTAGAAAGATTGGGAATTCCAACTCAATGCAAGCTAAACATTGCTCCACCCTACGCTCTACCTTATTTCCATATTCTACTATCCATGGTTCAGCCATATATCCTTCTCTAATAGGTAATCTAGATACAAATCTAAGATCTAAAAATCATTCAGTAGCTCCAATATCTATCAAAATGGAAACATTACGACCAAAAAGCTTACCAACCACCTGAATAGGAGTAGCTTGGAAATCAACCTACCTGTGATCAACAACTACATGAATATGAAGCTAAGTCTATGGACCTTTCCCATCTCTGTGGTCTATATGCTGAGGAAAAGAGATATCATAGTGGTCACCTCAACATGTAAAACAACCATCTCAAGGTCCATGTCTACCCTTAGCCTTGTTCCTCCTGTTGTCATTCTTGATATTACCATTCCTATTATTACCTTAGTTTTGATTTTGAGTGTTATTGTTGGAATTCCTTCTAAAATTCCCTCGACCTTTTCCTATAATGTTCCAAACCTATTGACATCCACTATCTTTTTGTTTGTTATCATGAAATTTCCTCTTGAAACCTTGGAAAGTATTAGTTCTCTAATTTATCCTCACTGTAGGCATTGTCTACGGATTTTGTTCCTATCTTAGGCCCTTCCTAAAAGAAAATTACATTATTTCAGTTTCATGCATATCGATTTATGAACCTATGTCAGGATACAACCCAAGAATGAACGTGCAAGTTCTAAAAAACTCATCCTTCTGATAATGAGGAACATACTTTACCAAGTGACAAAACCTCTCATGATACTATGTAATAGTTAAGACACCCTGAATTAGGTTTTGTAACTTAGGCACCTTCTGATCAAAGTATAATTTTGATCACCACCTCTTGTAGAAAAGTTGCGAGAATGCCTCCCATGAAATCTCTCTAGGATGTAATCTTTGCTCTACCATTTCATTATCTCACCATGTGGAAACTTCACTAGTTAACTTGAAGGCACCCCCCATAGCCCTATATTCACCTAAAATATTTTAAACATGGAAGTATTTATCCATGGAAATAATCTAAGCCTCAACATCATCACTAATAGTCTTACCATTAAAAGTAGGAGGAATTACCTTTTTGAGGTCCTTGCTAAGCTCTTTTGTAATTCTGACCTTGTTATTGGCTACTTTAGCAATAGTAGACCAAGGCCCTAGAGGTTAAAAACAACTCTGATACCACATGTAAAGACTAAGATTATCATAATTATGCCATGTCATCAAAGAGTGAAAAACTCATAAGAGTCGAAAAAGAAAAGTCAATGTTGAATTCATCAAATAGACTAGTCAATAAAATTTCCATCCATTTATAATGCTAAGTACAAAATTTTGACCCTCCCTTCGATAAGGAATAAACAAGTATATGTCTAAATATACAAGCAAAGGGTGTTGACCATATTGTTGAACATGCTAAGATTATACATAAAACAAGTTTTGTCTCTACAATTTACAATTGCCTTATGCTCAAATAACCAGTTGATGTAAAAAATGACATCATAGGAACCCGAAGGGGCTACATAAAGGTTTACTTGCATTAGAAATATTGGGAGTTCCAACTCATTGCAAGCTAAACATTGCTCCATCCTACACTCTGCCTTATTTCCATATTCTATTATCCATGGTTCAACCATATATCCTTCTCTAATAGGTAATCTAGATCTAGGATCTACAAATCATTCAGTAGCTCTAGTATCTATCAAATAGAAACATTATGACCAAAAATCTTACCAACCATCTGAATAGGACTAGCTTGGAAATCAATCTGCCTGTGATCAACAACTGCATGAATATGATGTTGAGTCTATGAACCTTTCCCATCTCTATGGTATGTACACTGAGGAAAAGAGATAGCATAGTGGTCACCACAACGTGTAAAATATTCATCTCAAGGTCCTTGTCTTCCCTCAGGCTTGTTCCTCCTATTGTCATTCATGATATTACCATTCCTATTATTACCTCAATTCTTATTTTGAGTGTTACTATTGAAATTCCTTCTAGAATTCCCTTGATCTTTTCCTCTCATGTTCCAAACTTGTTGACATCCACCGTCTTTCTATTTTTTATCATGAAATTTCCTATTGAAACCTTGGGAAGCATTAGTTCTCTAATTTATCCTCATTGTAGGCATCTGTTTCTGATTTTGTTCCTATCTTAGGGCCTTCCTAAAAGAAAAATCCATTGTTTTAGTTTCATGCATATCAACTTCTGAACCTATGTCAGGATGCAACCCAAGAATGAACTTGCGAGTTCTATTTAACACTCATCCTACTGATAATGAGGAACATACTTTACCAAGTGACAAAATCTCTCATGATACTATGTAATAGTTGTTATACACTAAGTTTTCACCCTTGTTTCAAGCTCTCTTGGTCTTGATAACTTAGTATAACATGGGAATCATCTCCAAGTGTAGGACCTATGCTAACTGAGATGAGACCTCTAGGTTCTAGGATGGTTCCTCTTGGATAATCACCTTAATTTGCTTCTAGATAGGAAAGTAAACTTTGAGGGAAAAGGGATAGAAGAAATGCTTGAAAGGGAAATGACTGAAAGAAAACTACTTACTAGGTGATACACCGAATTGAAATGAACACAATAAACTAACCAAATTAGCATGAAGGCTCTTAGATCTAATAGGACACAATCTTTCTAAACAAGCTTGCATAAGTGCTTCATAGAGAGGTCTAAACAAAAGACTCAGACTGTGACCTGGAAGCAAACGTTCTTTTCAACAAAAGGGCATAGGAATGAGATAGAATGACAGGGGGGGCTGAAGTATACCCACAAACTCACTCAAATCAAATCAAACATAGTAGTGCACAAATAAGCTGAAAGAAAGAAGGGCTCTGGAACTGCAAGATTTCTCTAACAAAGCCAGTATATTATACTCAATAAGAGAAATGCAGACAAGGGAAAGACCAGAGGGTAGAACAAATGCCACAGATAACTCCTAAGAAAGAGAAACTCCTTTTACAATTGTAAACTCTTTTCTCTAAAAGCTCCAAAAACTAATATATACATCTCCCTTGCACGTAGGCAGGAGTCCAAAATCTTTTAGGGTTACATAAATTTTCATATAATAATAGAAAACCCTAATTCTGTCATCTCTGATCATAAATGCATCTTGAAAAATCTTGGCCGATCAGGTATATGTCCTTGTACATAATTCCACCAACACAACTGCCTGCAGATGAGCCGCCTTGATCTAACCACTTCGCTGTAAATTGAAAGCTTTACGCCACCACCATGACCTTGATTTTGTTGAATCGGGTTTTCCATGAATGCTCAATTTTGATCCTGATAGATATTTGATTTTAAAAGTATAAATTGTCACAGGTGGCGCCAACCCTTCAATGCTCCTTTGGTGCAAGAACACTGACATAGTACCTCAAGGAACAAGAAATCAACCTACAACAGCCACCCAGATCTTCCTCATCATCTTCACAACCTGCAACTATCCTAAAAAATCAATTCTGAGCTACCCCTGACTTTGCATACGACCCATTGGATCAAACACTGGCGAAAACCTCATAGAAGGATTCAAATTTGAGCTCCAATGGCTGCCAGGTCTTAGTTTAAAACACGACCATCGATCACATTCTTCCTGGCAGATCAAATGACCTAGATCATCCCTTATAACAGTCACAATTCCCTTGAGAAATTGTCAGCCACATCACCACTTCGGCGACCAATGAAAATCAAGCACCTCAGCACAACGACCAGTGGGTCCATGGATAACTATTAGTTTTAAATCGAATGGTGGTCACATGATCGCAAGGGGGAAGAATACTCCTTATGATCATGTGAAAACTGTAGATCATATTCGCACTTTCATCCCACTGAAAGCCTCGGGCCCACCTGCCAGATCACCTTTCTATCGAACGGCTGTTGCAAGATCACAAAGGGGAAGAACACTCCTTACGATCATGCGACAACTGTAGATATTTTTATACTTCAACCGCTTCAGAATGGAGACCGCCAGACATAACATTAACCATCTACTAGGGTTGCGTGAACACATGACTATGAAAACACTGGGTTGTTGAATGGAAAGCACTTAACCACCAGAAACAAGAGATCAAGCGACCGTACAGTCGCCTAATCGCTAAAGTAAAAGCTTGACTACCAGAAAAATAGGAGATCAAGCGACTGCATCCTTGAAGACCTGGGACCCAATTGGTCGCAACAGTGCACATAGGAAATATGTCACCGAAGAAGAAATGTGAGGCGCGACATGTCGAAAACAACCCAGGTCTTTATGCTTAGATAATTTTTTAGAATCCTGTGACATAAGTATTCCTTGTAGACCCTGAAACTTGAATATCTTCCTGGGTCCTATGAATTAGCACATGCGATCAGAACTAGAGCATGATGACGTATTGAAGAACATGGGACTAAGATCGTAAACCATAAAACTTTGTGGATCTCCTTCGCAAGCGAAAATAGGATTGTGGCCAAAAATTGTATGATAGGAAATTTTGGTTAACAATAGTTAAGACACCTTGAATTAGGTTCTGAAACCTAGGCGCCTTCTGATCAAAATATAACTATGGTAACCACATCTTGTAGAAAATCTGCAAGAATGCCTCCCATGAAATCTATCCAGGATATAATCTTTGCTCTACCATTTAATTACTATTTGGGAAAAATCTATAAAAGATTTATTTTATGAATAAATTAGAAAAGTTATATAAAAAAGTGATTAAGACATTTCTATATCTTCAAATCTATGTTTCTATATTTTTCAATTTGACAATGTTTCTAAAATATAAGTACTTAAAAAATTAAGTTTATTGGAAAAGTAAGTTTTCATATATATTCATTACTATATATTCAAAATAAGGAGAGAGATCTATAAAATATTTCTTTTATGAATGAATTAGAAAAGTTAAATAAAAAAGTGATTAAGACATTTCTATATCTTCAAATCCATGTTTCAATATTTTTCTAATTTGACAATGTTTCTAAAATTGAAGTACTTAAAAAATTAAGTTGATTGGAAAAGTAAGTTTTCATATATATTCATTACTATATATGAAATAGGAAGAGAGATCTAAAAAATATTTCTTTTATGAATAAATTAGAAAAGTTAAATAAAAAAGTGATTAAGACATTTCTATATCTTCAAATCCATATTTCTATATTTCTCAATTTGACAATGTTTCTAAAATTTAAGAACTTACAAAATCAAGTTTATTAGAGAGAGAGAGTTATAAAACTAACTCTAACAATAAATTTAAGCCCTAATCATAATCATATAACCATAACAGAAAATCTAACCCTAACCTCAATTTTAATCTTTAATTGTAAAAAGGTTATCCTATTCACCACTCTAATCTTAACCTTATCCATACTCAATATGAACCAATTTTTTTTTAATCTAAACAATAACCCTAATCCTAACCATTAACCTAATCCTAAGGGTAACCATGATGTCAACCCTAATACCAACCAAAATCTAAACCGAAACTATCAAAATTAACTCTAACCTTAACAAAAAATATTAACCATAAGAATCAACCTCAACCCTAAACGTACACATAATCCTAATCATTATGTAAAACCTAACCCTAAGGCTAACTATATTCCTAATATTGAAATTAAACCTATCATAATTGTGGTTTATATAAATTATTGAATATGTGGCAAAAATAGAGTAATACTTTTTCGCAAATGTTTACAAATATTTTTAATTTATGCAATAATAAACTGAATCTCCAATCAATTTGAAAATTATTTTAATAATAATGTTGATATAAATAAAACATATATAGAAGATTTTGTGTTTGTCTTCTCTCATTATGAAAATTTCCATTATCCAAACAGTTAGATTTATAATTATTGTAACTATAATTCTAATTGTTTTCCTAACTCTAACATCCCTCACCCTAATTCCTATCCTTAACCATAATTTTGATCTTAAATTTAGATTAACCCTAACCATATCCTTAACCATAATTAGCATTGTAGCCCTCACATTAATCCTAATTCTATAATAACCATAATCCTATTTGTAAAGCATAAGCCTTATTCTTAACCTTATACCCTAACCCTAACAATAATACTAATTCTAACTCCTAACCCTAATAAAAACCTTAACACCAACAATAATATTAACTTTGATGTAAACCCTAACCCAACAATTGATTATCTTAATCCTAAATCATAAACAGTAATCCTCTTCATAAACATAATCAAAATCCTAACTTTATATATGATATTAACCATGATGTAAACCCTAACCATAATAATAATCTTAATCCTAAACCCTAAACCCTTATCCTAACTATAATACTAACAATGATGTAATCCCTTTCCCTAATCGTAACCCTAAATGTAACACTAACTATAATACTAATCCTAACTCAAAACTAGCCTACATCCTAACCCTAACCATGACCTTAATATTACCCTAATTGTGACCCTAATACTAACCCTAACCCTAACCCAAATCCTAACCCCTGCCCCTAACCCTAAATGTAATTAATCCTAACTCTAAACCCTACAACGTAACCTTAATATTACTCTAAGCCTGACCCTAATACTAACTCTAACCCTAACCCCTGATCCTAACCTTAACTCTAAATGTAACACTAACTATGATACTAATCCTAAATCTAAACCCTAAATCCTAACCCCAACCACAACCTTAATCTTACCCTACATCATTACCCTAACTGTAACCCTAATCTTACTAACCCTTACCCTAATACCAAACCTGACTCTAACCCCTAACCCCCAGCTATAACCCTAAATGTAACACTAACTATAATACTAATCTTAAATATAAACCCTAAATCCTAACCCCAACCACAACCTTAATCTTACCCTTCAACTAACCATAATTCTAACAATAACTTTAAACCCTAACCATAAGCATAATCATAACCAAAAATATAAGCCCAACCTTAAAACTAAACCTAACCCTAATAATAATTTTAAACTCTAATCATAAACATTATCCTAACCATCACTCTAATCTTTACCTTAGCCATACCTTAATATCAACCCCAAAAAGACTGTATTCTAAACACTAACCCTAATCCTAACCCTAATTCTTAATCCTAAAGTTGACCCTAACCCTTATTCTAATCTTAACCCTAACCCTAACCTTAACTCTCATCCTAACCATAACTCTAACTCTACTTCTAACCCTAACTTTAACCCTAACTCTAACCCTAACCTTAACCCTAACTCTAACCCCTAACCCTAATTCTAACCTGACTCCCTAACCCTAACTTTAATCCTAACTCTAACCCCTAACCCTAACTCTAACTCTTACCCTAACATTAACTCTAACCCTTACCAAAACCCTTACCCTAACTCTAATTCTAACTCAAACTCCTAACACGACATCCTTTCCCTAAACACGACCTTATTATTAATCCTAAAGCTAACCCTAACCTTGATCCCAACCATAATATAATATAATATTAAAATTCAAAAATTGTCTTCCATGTTGTGTTGTGACTGCTACTAGCTTATATATATCTATATATATAGTACGCCAAGAGTAATCCTTCTCGAGGTGCCTATTTTCATTAATCCTAGCCTAAATGTAACAGTAACTATTAGTAATCTTGACCATATTATTAACTGTAATGCTAACCCTAACCCCTTACCCTAATCTTTACCTTTAATGTGAGCGGTGCAAGTCCAAAACTAAAAGTACTCCTAAGGTTGAAATTAAAACCTAATTATAAACATAACCCTCTCAATTACCATACGTAAAATGGTAAATATGACAGTTATCGTTACCATTATAATTACTTATATATGGTAACCATTCAAGTTAGTTGTTACCATGTCCCTACCATTAATCATACATTAAATGTGATACTAATGATAATTATCATGTTAAACTATAAACAACATCCAAAAAGGTATTACCAAGTATGATACTTTAATCCTAACTCTAAAACCTAGATCCCATCTCTAACTACATCCATAATCTTACTCTCACACAAACCCTAATACTAACTGTATACTTAACACTACATATGATTTAACCCTGACTATAAACTGTACATCCTAACATTACACACAACCTTAAATTGACCCTAACCCTACATGTACAATAGCCAAAATGTATGTGTGACTATTACTAATCTTGACCATATTACTAACCCTAATGCTAACCCTAATCCCTTACCCTAATGTTTACCTTTAATGTTACACTAAATATGATACACCACATATCTTGTAAACATAACAGCCTAACTCAAACCACGACCTTAGTATGATACAATAATCTTGATACTAACTGTAACTATAATTGTACCCATTCACACAAAACTACTCCTTGTTAGAGTTGTCATATTATAGCTAATAATTAATTTATTTAATTATTAGTCTATTATACTCTACACTTAAGTTAAACTTAGGCATCTTATTTTTCTTTAGGGTTTTCACCTTTAGGGTTTCAGTATCCTTTTATAAGGATTCCCTCTTTGTATATTATTCATTCACTTATTGGATCAATTAATGGAGAATAAATTATTGTATTGAGATTTTCTCTCTCATTTGTTATTCTCAATCATCGCTTCTCTTTCTCAAATTTGTGATTACATGCCTCCATAGTTTTTTCTCTCTTTCTATAACAGGTGTTTACATGCAGGGATTCTTGGGAGTTGTGGGTTGCTTTTCATCAACTCCAACATGGTATCAGAGCTTCAGATCCTCATGCCCCTATTCCTTATTTGAGAGGGTTTGGTTGTGTTCTTTAGATCTATGTTTTTTAGAAGCTTTTTATGTGGATTTAGGGGGGACCTTTTTTCTAGTCATTTTGGGCTCAAACGGACATCACCGTTGCGCTCAGAGTGTCCAAAAACCCCAGAATCCATATAAAATTTGTCCATTTTGGACAACTTTGCAATTTGAGGCAAATTTTTTTGGGCCCATAGCCATACGGATCTGGCACACATCCCAAGGCAGTGATTTTTTTAATTTTCAGCA
Organism: Chamaecyparis obtusa; assembly: GCA_027943335.1. Classification (NCBI taxonomy): domain Eukaryota; kingdom Viridiplantae; phylum Streptophyta; class Pinopsida; order Cupressales; family Cupressaceae; genus Chamaecyparis; species Chamaecyparis obtusa. Next base: position 1,357,276 of record BSBK01004874.1, read on the forward strand.
TGCATCCTGAGGCAAAAATTGGCATGATTCTTGATGCGATGATTTTTGGCACGATTCCTGAGGCAACTTTTTTTATTTTCATCACACATCCCGAGGCAAAATCTTGGCATAATTCCCAAGGTGTCATTTTTAATTTTTGGCACATTTTCTGAGGTAAAAATTTGGCATGCATCCCGAGGTGCTTTGCATGTGTTTTTTAGTTTTTTTGTTCTCCGTAGCAGCTTGTGGTCTTTTGGCCATATCTTGAGCATACGGTATCAGATTTTTGAATTCTTTATATCGTCGAAAAGCTCTTTCCAAGCCCGATCCAATGGAAGAGGTTTGATTCTTTGATTTTTCCATTTTGATGACATGTTTTTCTATCAAATTTGATGTTTGTTTTTGCCTTCCGAGAGCCATATCTTGGTCATCCAGACTCCTTTTTGGGAAAACCAGATATCGTCAGAAAGCTGGTTCTATGAGTTTTGTAGTGGTAGGGGTCTTTTATCTAGATTCTGTTCTAGGTTCTTTCTCCTCTGAGTTTTGCACTTTCACACTCTGGCGGATTACTTGGATTCTACAGGTCCTAGGATCTCTTCTTCTGTTCTTTTGGCTCACTCTTCTTTTTGACTTTTGAGCATTGTATGCTTCTCTTTTGTTGCATTCTCCTTTCTGTAAACACACTAAGATAAAGTGTCTGCTTCTGCATATCTAGGATTTCGAGCACCTTGTGTTTGTTTGTACTCACACTTAGTTATAAAGTACCATGGGGGGTTATGATGTTTTGCCTTTTGTGCTCATCCACCTTTGTCAAGTGAGTGTACCTTCCACAACATTAGCCCATGTTGTGTGTCTGTGACACCGCCCTTTATCCTGTATTTGTACCCCCTTTTGCACTATTGGTGTTCCTGATTCTTCTTCTTGTAAATGTTTCTGACATTGCATTTCAATGTTCCTGTCACCCCTCTCCCTGTTCAACATTATGGGGGGGGGGGGGGGGGGGTTCACCCTGTTGGTTCTATTGCTTCCTTGGTTTGGTTGAGTGATCTACGTATTCATTTCTTTTTCCTATGTACTAGGCAGATGCAGTGGCTAGGAACCTATGCATTTTGGTGAGATGGTTCATCTACTATATAGACACTTGTTCCTTCCTGCTTTTGGAGGCCACCTCTTTGATTGACCAGCTCTTCAGACTTTTTCTTCTCTACCTGATCATGCACTTCTTCAGTGGAGGTTCCAACAGTTACTTCTGACAGTGTTTACAACTTCATGCTTCGAAGATGTTATACATGCTCTTTCTTGTTCCTTTCTTTGGGACTTTCCCTAGATTGGAGGCTTTGTTTCCTTCATCTAGTTTATTTCTTGTATTTGGGTACCTGATCAGGCCTAGTTGCCGAGACCCAAAGTTCTTTCATGCATTTTTGTTTTCATGCATCTTTTAGTCCTTAGTTGTTTAGCTTCTCCCTAAGTTACACTTAAGGGGGGGTGTTAGAGTTGTCATATTATAGCTAATAATTTATTTATTTAATTATTAGTCTATTATACTCTACACTTAAGTTAAACTTAGGCATCTTATTTTTCTTTAGGGTTTCGGTATCCTTTTATAAGTATTCCCTCTTTGTATTTTATTCATTCACTTATTAGATCAATTAATGGAAAATAGATTATTGTATTGAGATTTTCTCTCTCATTTGTTATTCTCAATCATGGCTTCTCTTTCTTAGATCTGTGATTACATGCCTCCATAGTTTTTTCTCTCTTTCTGTGACAGGTGTTTGCATGCAGGGATTCTTAGGAGTTGTGGGTTTCTTTTCATCAACTCCAACACTCCTAAGGTGAGATTTTAACCCTAATTGTAACCATAACCTTGTCATTTACCATAGGTCAAATGCTAACCATAACGATTATACTAACCCTTAATAGGTTAAACCATAACCCTAATTGTAACCATAACCCATTACTAACCCTACAAGAAACACTACATATGAACCCCAAATCATATTACTAATTTGACCGTTGACCCTATTTTTCATACTAACCTTAACCAATATTTTAACCCCAATACTAATCCAAACTCAACACTCTACATCCCATCATTAACCCATGATTAACGTTCACAGTATTAGTAACCCTAGCCCTAACCCCTTACCCTAATCTTAAACCTTAATGTTACACTAAATATGATACTAATCCTAGCTATAAACCTAACATCATATCCCTAACCACATTCTTAATCTCACCCTATATGCCTAACCCTAACCCTAACCCTAATTGTAACTTTTACCTGATCCATAACTCATATGTTAAAAAATCCTACTAACCCTAACTCTCATCCTAACCCTAACCCTAACCCTAAGTGTAACTCTTACCTGAACCCTAACTCATAAGGTAAAATATCCTACTTACCTTAATTCTCACCCTATCCCTAACCCTAACCCTAACTCATAAGGTAAAATATCCTACTTACCCTAATTCTCACCCTATCCCTAACCCTAACCCTAAGTTTAACTCTTACCTGAACCCTAACTCATAATGTAAAATATCCTACTAACCCTAACTCTCACCCTATCCCTTACCCTAATCCTAACTGTAACTCTTACCCGAACCCTAACTCATAAGGTAAAATGTCCTACTAACCCTAACCCTAACCATAATCATAAGCCATTAACCCTACAAGAAGCATTACATATCAACCCCAAATCATATTATTGATTTTGACCATTCACCCTATTTGTCATAGTAACCT